>RCUC01131466.1:0-32287 GCA_003697995.1 Taxidea taxus jeffersonii
AAATCTTTTTTAGGAATTTTTTTCATTAGGATTTTAAGTGGATTTTCTGAACCTACTTGCTTCCTCTTGGAAGATCTTTGTCATTATGAAGACAGAAGGATCCTCCTGAATGGTCAATAAGTAGGTGATCTGCTAAAACAAAAAAATGGTTACAAAGTCCAGTTATAGGTAGTAAATTTGGCAACCAGAATAAGGTAAACAAGTAGGGAGGTTTAGCCTTGGTACAACAGAAACTAAATGAGAGTTAATTAAGGTTTTAAAGAACAGATAGAATAAAGGAAACCATGGTCAAGGAACTCATTGGGATGTGAATCAGAGTGAGGAGATATTAATGTCTGTGTTGTGATATCTAGAAAGCTATTGTAGCAATACAATTGAAGAGGGAATGATCACAACATTGAGGAAAAAATCTATAGCAGATTACTGATAAAATGTATATCAAACATTAGCTTGTCCAGTGGTTTCCACAATCATCTGGACAGCTTTATTTATACTATGCATATCTGTATCTGCTCATTGCTCTCACTAAAAATTCTTGATCAAGTTCAGTAGTTCATGTTATAGATAAAGAGACAGGGACTCTGAAAGGCTAAATGATTTGCTGCAAATCAAAATGATTATTTATGAACATAGGGAGAGCAGCAAAAAGACTTTTGGGTTGAATCATCTTGGGGCACAAGAGGAGGCCTTTCTTTGTAGAGGGAGGTGTTTTTCTTTTATAGTCATGGAATTGGGGACCCATTTGATTCTTCCTGTATCGTTCTTGAATCTCAGGAGTTCAGCACTCCTGCCTCCTCCTTCCCACATGTACCCACATGCCACCGACATTTGTACATCCACATCACTCAAAAGATAAAAGTCTTGAACTCTGCTTGTACCTAGTGAGACAGTTCCTCCCAATAACATCTCTTACAGCCTTTGGAAAAACAGAACTTCTCTTTTTGTTGCCTGGAAGCAGTTTTGTTTTTTTTCCTCTAGCTCTGTGAAACGTGTATATTTGTCTTCGTATTTTCTGTTTGGGTTCTTTTTATATTCAGTGAAAAATCCAGTCGATAATCCCTTATTGCCTCTATTTAGCAAACCTCAAAATGCCTCCTTCAAACACAGCCTGGCAGAGCTTTGGCCTCAAGCAAACTTCCGGTGGGTGTGGCCAGAACATTAATTCTCGTCTGAGTGAGTTATAAGCTAAACAGAGGAATCTTAAAAGCCTTATTAGAGTATTGTCTGGGAATCCAGCTTTGTTCTGCTGAGCCTGCAAAAGAACTCCTGAACTGTTATTTAGACATTCATCGAATCGGATTGTTATTCAGCAAGAGGAAGTGCAGGTGTCACAGTGAAGAGTTACAAAGGGAGCCATTTGGTACCAACAGTAGAGGTTTATTACAAACACTTGCGTTTCATGGTTAAAAATACATCCTTTGATTTTTTAAACCCTTCCAGTTTTTGGCTTCCAATTTTTTTTTCTTATATCCCCAAGAAACTACTCCACATTCAGGAGTGAACATACCCATCATCCCTAAAAGTTTTCGCATGCCCTTTTGTGATTCCTTTCTTCCAGCTCTTTTCCCGAATACCTTGCAAAGCAACCACCAATCTGTTTTCAGTCTCTCTACATAAGTCAGCTTTTCCTAGAATTTTATATAAGTGGAATCACATATTATGCATTTATTCTTTTATCTCCTTTGCTGCCTCATTAGCTAGCTATAACTTCTTTTTTTCAATTTTAGTGGTTGCTTTATAGTTTATAGTAATACATCTTTACCTTCAAAAGATTCTATACTACTTTAGATGTAGTATAAAAGTCTTATAATTTGGGGGCACCTGGGTGGCACAGTCAGTTAAATATCCACCTCTTGGTTTCAGCTCAGGTCGTGATCTCAGGGTTGTGAGTTCAAGCCTTAAAAGGGACTCTGCCCTCAGTGTGGAGTCTGCTTGAATTTCTCTCTCCCTCTCTCTCTACCCCTCCTGCTCATGCTCTCTCTCTCTCAAATAAATAAATAAATCTTTTTAAAAAATCATAATTTTTCTGTTTCTCCCCTCCCATGCTTTGTGCTATTACCATACATTTTACCTAAACATGTTATAAACCCCATAATACATATAATTTTTGTTTAAACAGTATCTTTGAAAAGATTTAAATAATAAGAAAAATATATTTTTCCCATACAGTTACTACTTACAGTGTTCTTTATTTCCTTGGGTAGATCCATATTTCCATCTGGTCTTATTTTCTTTCTGCCTAAAGACTTCCTTTAGCTTTTGTTAGAGTATAGATCTGCTGTTGCTAAAGTGATATTTATGTTTTCCACCATTTTTCCTTTTTTGGCAATCCCCACCTGAACCTCTCTTCTGATATGCATTCAAGGTCATCTGAGCTAGCCTTAAATGTTTAGTTCCTCACTACATGTTAGTCTATATTTTTAAAAATATTTTACTTATTTATTTAACAGAGGAAGTTCACAAGCTGGGGGAGTGACAGGCAGAGGGAGACGGAGAAGCAGCCCCCCCCCGAGCATGGACCCCGATGTGGGGCTCAGTCCCAGGACCCTGAGATCATGACCTGAGTCAAAGGCAGATGTGTAATTGACTGAGCCACCTAGGTGCACATGTTAGTCTATATTTCATCATCTTTTTCAGAATTGATTTGGTTATTCAATTTTCTTTGATTTTTCATATAAATTTTAAAGTCAGCTTGTTGGTATTTACAAAAAGGTTTACTGGAAATTTTATTGAGATTGTATTACTGAATCTATAGATCAAAGGGGAGAGATAACATTGTGACAGTATTGAGTCTTCCAACCCATGAGCAAATATAGCTCTTTATTTATCTGGGTTTTCTTTAATTTCATTCACTAGTGTTTTGTAGGTTTTATTCATACACATCTTGTACCTATTTAGATTTATACCTAAGTAATTCCATTTGGGAATTGTAATTGCTATTGTAAATGGTATTACTATTATGTTTCAGATTTCAATTTATCATGCAACGTATGATAATAAAATTGATGTTTGCAGGTTGACCTTGTGTTCTGAGGCCAGGTAAAACTCATTTATTAGTTCCAGGAGTATTTTGTGAATCCTTTGGGATTTTCTATATGGACAAATATATTATCTCTAAGTAAAGATAGATTTATTTCTTCCTTTCCAAAGTATTCCTTTTACTTCTTTTTCTTGCTTTATTGCACTAGCTAGAGCTTCCAGTATGATGTTGAATGGGAATGGTGAGAAAGGATATCATTGACTCCTTGTAGGGCTTAGGAGAAAATGGTTAGTCTTATACCATTAAATATTACAATAGCTGTAGATTTTTTTTTTTTTAGATACTCTGCATTAAGTTAAAGGAGTTTGCTCACAAAGAGTTGCAGTTTGTTACTGCAATATTATTGTTACTACTACAAATAGGGAACTGTATCATAAATGAATGTGTGTTGAACTTTGTTGAAAGCTTTTTCTGCATGTACTAATATGGTCATATGGATTTCTTATTTAGTCTAATAATATGGTGAATTGTAGTGACTAAATTTTGAATGTTGAACCAACCTTGCATTCCTGGGATAAACTCCACTTAAATTTGATGTATTATGCTTTTTATATATCACTGGATTTGATTTATTAATATTTGTTATGAATTTTTGTTTCTGTGTTCATGGCAAATAATGCCCTATAGTATTCTTTTCCTGTAATGCTGTGTCTGATTTTGATATTAGAATAATGCTGACTTTATAGAATGGTTTGAAAAATATTCCCTCTTCTTTCATTTCCCAAAAAGGAATGTGTAGATTGGTATTATTTCTTCCTTAAATACTTGGTAGAACTCATCAGTGAAAGTATCTGGGCTTGGAGAATTTTGTTTTGTTTTGTATTAGCATATTTAAAACTACAAATTTAGTTCTTTTATTTTTCCTCCCTTGTTCTTCTGTTTGTTTGTTTCTTTGTTATTTTTTAGAGAGCAGGAAAGTGAGCTTAGAGGGAGGAGCAGAGGAGGAGGGAGAGAGAAAAAATCTTAAGCAGGCTCCATGCCCATTGCATAGCCCAATAAGGGCTTGATCTCACAACCCTGAAATAATGACCTGAGCTGAAATCGAGTTGGACACTTAACCAACTCAGCCACCCAGTCAACCCACAGATTTAACTCTTTTAATAAATATAGGACTATTCATATTCTATCATTGTAGATTCATCTGTTTATCCTTCCAGATCTATTAGTTTTTGCCTCAAGCTCTATTGTTAGGTGCATGCATGTGTAAGATTCTTAATGCCTCCCTTTGTACATGATAGTCTTCCTTTTTCTGCCTTGTTTGTAATTAATATAACTACTTCAGGCTTCCAGTCAGTATTAGCATGTATTGATTTTAAAAAGTGTGTTTTTGGTAGAAAGGATACAGGTAAGTCTTATTTTCCACTATTGTTGTTTTCCTCTTTTATCCAATAATATAGTCTCTGTTATTTAGCAGGTACATTTAAACCATGGGCATTCAAAGTAATTATTAATATATTTGCATTAAAATTGGTCATGTGATTATTACCTATCTTTTTAAAAAATTTTTTTTAGTTTTTAAAAATTTTTTTTATTTTTTAATTACTTTTCCGTGTACTAGAATTCGTTGTTTATGCACCACACCCAGTGCTCCATGTAATATGTGCCCTCCACAATACCCACCACCAGGCTGGCCCAACTTCCCACCCCCCACCCCTTCAAAACCCTCAGATTGTTTTTCAGAGTCCATAGTCGCTCATGGTTCATCAACCCCTCCAATTTCCCTCAACTCCCTTCCCCTCTCCATCTCCCCATGTCCTCCATGTTATTTCTCATGCTCCACAAATAAGTGAAGCCATATGATGAATGACTCTCTCTGCTTGACTTATTTCACTCAGCATAATCTCTTCCAGTCCTGTCCATGTTGATACAAAAGTTGGGTATTCATCCTTTCTGATGGAGGCATAATACTCCATAGTGTATATGGACCACATCTTCCTTATCCATTCGTCCTTGAAGGGCATCTTGGTTCTTTCCACAGTTTGGCAACCCTGGCCATTGCTGCTATGAACATTGGGGTACAGATGGCCCTTCCACCGGTATTTTTCAAAGAGCTGGAGCAAATAACCCTAAAATTTGTATGGAATCAGAAGAGACCCCGAATTACTAAGAAAATGTTGAAAAAGAAAAACAAAACTGGCGGCATCACGTTGCCTGATTCCAAGCTTTACTACAAAGCTGTGATCACCAAGATAGCATGGTACTGGCATAAAAACAGACACATAGACCAGTGGAACAGAGTAGAGATCCTAGATATGGATCCTCAACTCTATGGTCAAATAATCTTCAACAAAGCAGGAAAAAATATACAGTGGAAAAAAGACGGTCTCTTCAATAATTGGTGCTGGGAAAATTGGACACCTATATGTAGAAGAATGAAATTCAACCATTCTCTTACACCATACACAAAGATAAACTCAAAATGGATAAAAGACCTCAACGTGAGACAGGAATCCATCAGAATTATAGAGGAGAACATAGGCAGTAACTTCTTCATATCAGCCACAGCAACTTCTTTCAAGAGATGTCTCCAAAGGCAAAGGAAACAAAAGTGAAAATGAACATTTGGGACTTCATCAAGATCAAAAGCTTCTGCACAGCAAAGGAGATGGTCAAAAAAACAAAGAGGCAACCCACAGAATGGGAGAAGATATTTGCAAATGACAGTACAGACAAAAGGCTGATATCCAGGATCTATAAAGAACTTCTCAAACTCAACACACACAAAACAGATAATCACATCAAAAAATGGGCAGAAGACATGAACAGACAATTCTCCAATGAAGACATACAAATGGCTATCAGACACATGAAAAAATGTTCAGCGTCACTAGCCATCAGGGAGATTCAAATTAAAACCACATTGAGATACCACCTTACACCAGTTAGAATGGCCAAAATTAGCAAGACAGGAAGCAACGTGTGTTGTAGAGGATGTGGAGAAAGGGGAAACCTCTTACACTGTTGGTGGGAATGCAAGTTGGTGCAGCCATTTTGGAGAACAGTGTGGAGATTCCTTAAGAAATTAAAAATAGAGCTTCCCTATGACCCTGCAATTGCACTGTTGGGTATTTACCCCAAAGATACAGATGTAGTGAAAAGAAGGGCCATCTGTACCCCAATATTCATAGCAGCAATGGCCATGGTCGCCAAACTGTGGGAAGAACCAAGACTATTATCTATCTATTGTATTTCTTCTATGTGTCTTGTTTCTGCTTATTGTATCTTTTCTGAGTTTTGAAATATTTTTCTTCAATTTTACCTTCTCCATACACTTAAACATTTAGACTTAAAAAGTCTTTTTAGTACTTGGGCCAGAATTTAAGATACACTTTTTTAAAAAGAAAATTTTATTTATTTATTTATTTGACAAAGAGAGGGAGAGAGACTTCAAGAGAAAGGGGCAGAGGGAGAGAATCTCAAGCAGATTCCATGGTGGGTGGAGCCTAATGCCTGATGCAGGGCTTAATCTCATAGTTCTGAGATCATGATTTGAGCCAAAATTAAGTGACAGATGTTTAACTGACTGAACCACCCAGGCCCCCCATAAAATATGCTTTTTTAAATTATTTGAGTCTGTTTTCAAATAATATGATACCACTTTACATGTAGTAAATGTACCTTGTAACGGTACATTCCCAGTGTCTCCCTTCCATCTTCATGCCAGTGTCACATATTTCACTTTCATAGACACTGTAACTATGAACACTCAGTGCATTTTTACAGCTACCACTTTAAATGGGTCTCTTTAAGGGTGGTTAAAAATAAGAAAAATAAAGTTATATTTTACCTTCATTTATTCTATTTCTGACACTCATCTCTTTATATGGATCTAAGTTCCTGCCCTTAATCATATTACTTCTGCCTGAAGAACTTCCTTTAGTGTTTTTCATTGGACAAGTCTACTGACAATTAATTCTCTCAGTTTTTGTTTGTTGAGAAAGTCTTTATAGGCTGCTTTTGCTAAATAGAGAATTCTGGGTTGATAGGGCTTTTTCTTCTCTTTTAACACTTTAAAATTCTCACCTCACTATTTCATATTTGCATGGTTTCTGATCAGAAATCTGCTGTAATTCTCTTTTGCATCTTCAGACAAAATATTTTTTTTCCCCCTGGTTTTCTTCAAGAATTTCTTTTTTTCTTTGATTTTCTGCAGTTTGAATATGATATTCTTAGGTTTTGGGTTTAGGGTATTTATTCTACTTGAATTTCTGGCTTGGTGTCACTTGTTTTTTAACATTTTCAGCATTATTTCTTCAAATATTTCACCTGCTTTGTTTTCTTTTCTCCTTTTAGCACTCCAGTTTTTCCCATTATACCACTTGATGTAATCCCACAGCTCTCCAGTGCTCTGGTTTTTTGTTTGTTTGTTTGTTTGTTTGTTTTGTTTTATTTTCTCCACATTTTACCTCTGTGCTTCAGCTTGTATAAGTTTTATTATTTCCTTCAAATTCATTGATTGTTTTCTCAGTTCTGTCAAATCTACACATGAGTTCATTGAAGGTCTTCTTTTCTGTTACAGTGTTTTATATCTCTAGCATTTCCATTTGGCTCTTTTTTATAGTTTCTATTTCTGCCAAAATAAACTGATTTTGCATGTTTACCATATCTTTCCATTGGCCCTTGAACATATCTAAGTCTGTTTTTTTTAAATATTTTATTTATTTATTTTAGAGAGAGAGCATGAGTGGTGGAAGGAACAGAGGGAGAAGCCAACTCCCCACTGAGCAGGGAGCCTGACACAGGGCTCGATCCCAGGACCCTGAGATCATGACCTGAGTCTAAGTCAGATGCTCAATAGACTGAGCCACACAGGTGCCCTCTAAGTCTGGGTCTGATGATTGCTTTGTCTTTTCAGAGTGTATTTTTATTGCCTTTTGATATACATTGTAACTTTTGGTTGGAAGCTGTATATATTGTATAGAACAGTGTATATTGTGTATATACATATGTATATATTGAATAGAACAAAGCCCAGGGGTGGGTTTGTTTGAAATTTGTTGTTCCTTGGTTCTGAGTGTTGAGGGCTTCTGTTGCTATATGTACCAAAGACTTCAAATTCCTCTGGTTAACTTGAGTGTTTCTTTATTCTTGGCTCTTTACTTTGTGCCCTTATTAAGCATTTGTCCTGTGCATCACTCTCAGCTGAAATACATTGCTACTGTTGCTGGAGGTTTGATAGTGTAGGATGTTGGGAAGGAAACCAGTCTTTTTTTCCCCACCTCTATTCTTTTTTCTTTTTTTAATTTTTATTTAAACATATAATGTAACCCCACCACCCTCTCCCAACACCCATCCCTTCCACTCCCCTCAGTTTGTTTTATGACATCAAGAGTCTCTTTTGGTTTGTCTCCCTCCTGATTCCATCTTGTTTCATTTATTCTTTTCCTACCCCCTTAACCCCCACCCCCATTGCATCTCCACTTCCTTATATCAGGGAGATCATATGATAGTTGTCTTTCTCCGATTGACTTATTTCTCTAAGCATAATACCCTCTAGTTCCATCCATGCCGTTGCAAATGGCAAGATTTCATTTCTTTTGATGACTGCATAGTATTCCATTGTGTATATATACAACTTCTTCTTTATCCATTCATCTGTTGATGGACATCTAGGTTCTTTCCATAACTTGGCTATTGTGGACATTGCTGCTATAAACATTCGGGTGCACGTGCTCCTTCAGTTCACTACATTTGTATCTTTAGGGTAGATATCCAGTAGTGCAATTGCTGGGTCACAAGATAGCTCTATTTTCAATTTTTTGAGGAACCTCCATGCTGTTTTCCAGAGTGGTTGCACCAGCTTGCATTCCCACCAACAGCATACGAGGCTTCCCCTTTCTCCACATCCTCGCCAGCATCTGTCATTTCCTGACTTGTTCATTTTAGCCATTCTGACTGGTGTGAGGTGGTATCTCATTGTGGTTTTGATTTGTATTTCCCTGATGCCGAGTGATGTGGAGCACTTTTTCATGTTGTCCGTTTTTCATGATGTCCGTTGGCCATCTGGATGTCTTCTTTGCAGAAATGTCTGTTCATGTCCTCTGCCCATTTCTTGATTGGATTCTTTATTCTTAAGGTGTTGAGTTTGCTAAGCTATTTATAGATTTTGGATACTAGCCCTTTATCTGATATGTCGTTTGCAAATATCTTCTCCCATTCTGTCAGTTGTCTTTTGGTTTTGTTGACTGTTTCCTTTGCTGTGCAAAAGCTTTTGATCTTGATGAAGTCCCAATAGTTCATTTTTGCCCTTGCTTCCCTTGCCTTTGGTGTTGTTCCTAGGAAGAAGTTGCTGCGGCTGAGGTGGAAGAGGTTGCTGCCTGTGTTCTCCTCAAGGATTTTGGTGGATTCTTTTTTCACATTGAGGTCCTTCATCCATTTTGAGTCTATTTTCGTGTGTGGTGTAAGGAAATGGTCCAATTTCATTTTTCTGCATGTGGCTGTCCAATTTTCCCAACACCATTTGTTGAAGAGGCTGTCTTTTTTCCATTGGATATTCTTTCCTGCTTTGTCGAAGATTAGTTGACCATAGAGTTGAGGGTCTATTTCTGGGCTCTCTATTCTGTTCCATTGATCTATGTGTCTGTTTTTGTGCCAGTACCATACTGTCTTGATGATGACAGCTTTGTAATAGAGCTTGAAGTCTGGAATTGTGATGCCACCAACTTTGGCTTTCTTTTTCAATATTCCTTTGGCTATTCAAGGTCTTTTCTGGTTCCATATACATTCGAGGATTATTTGTTCCATTTCCTTGAAGAAATTGGATGGGATTTTGATAAGCATTGCATGAAATGTGTAGATAGCTTTAGGTAGCATAGACATTTTCACAATATTTATTCTTCCAATCCATGAGCATGGCACATTTTTCCATTTCTTTGTGTCTTCCTCAATTTCTTTCATGAGTACTTTATAGTTTTCTGAGTATAGATTCTTTGCCTCTTTGGTTAGGTTTATTCCTAGGTATCTTATGGTTTTGGGTGTAATTGTAAGTGGGATTGACTGCTTAATTTCTCTTTCTTCTGTCTTGTTGTTGGTGTAAAGACATGCAACTGATTTCTGTGCATTGATTTTATATCCTGACACTTTACTGAATTCCTGTACGAGCTCTAGCAGTTTTGGAGTGGAGCCTTTTGGGTTTTCCACATATAGTATCATATCATCTGCAAAGAGCGATAGTTTGACTTCTTCTTTGCCGATTTGGATGCCTTTAATTTCTTTTTGTTGTCTGATTGCTGAGGCTAGGACTTCTAGTACTATGTTGAATAGCAGTGGTGATAACGGACATCCCTGCCGTGTTCCTGACCTTATTGGAAAAGCTCTCAGTTTTTCTCCATTGAGAATGATACTTGCCGTGGGTTTTTCATAGATGGCTTTGATAATATTGAGGTATGTGCCCTCTATCCCTACACTTTGTAGAGTTTTGATTAGGAAGGGAAATGCTTTTTCAGCATCTATTGAGAGTATCATATGGTTCTTGTTCTTTCTTTTGTTAATGTATTGTATCACATTGATTGATTTGCGGATGTTGAACCAACCCTGCTGCCCTGGAATAAATCCCACTTGGTCGTGGTGAATAATCCTTTTAATGTACTGTTGGATCCTATTGGCTAATATTTTGGTGAGAATGTTCGCATCTGTGTTCATCAAGGATATTGGTCTGTAATTCTCTTTTTTGATGGGATCCTTGTCTGGTTTGGGGATCAAGGTGATGCTGGCCTCATAAAATGAGTTTGGAAGTTTTCCTTCCATTTCTATTTTTTGGAACAGCTTCAGGAGAATAGGAATTAATTCTTCTTTAAATGTTTGGTAGAATTCCCCTGGAAAGCCATCTGGCCCTGGGCTTTTGTTTGTTTGGAGATTTTTGATGACCGTTTCAATTTTCCCAACACCATTTGTTGAAGAGACTCTCTCCTTTCCATTGGACATTCTTCCCTGCTTTGTTGGAAACAAAGAATTGAGGGTCAATTTCTGGGCTCTCTATTCTGTTCCATTGATCTGTGTGTCTGTTTTTGTGCCAGTACCATACTCTCTTGATGATTACAGCTTTGTAATAAAGCTTGAAGTCCATAATTGTGATGCCACCAGCGTTGGTTTTCTTTTTCAACATTTCTGGTTCTTTGGGATCTTTCTGGTTCCATACAAATTTTAAGATTTTTTTTTTCATTTCCTTGAAAAAGGTTAGTGATATTTTGATAGGTATTGCATTAAATGTGTAGATTTCTCTAGGTAGCATAGACATTTTCACAATATTTGTTCTTCCAATCCATGAGCATGGAACATTTTCCCATTTCTTTGTGTCTGCCTCAATTTCTTTCCTTAGTATTCTATAGTTTTCTGAGTACAGATTCTTTGCCTCTTTGGTTAGATTTATTTTTAGGTCTTATGATTTTGGGTGCAATTGTATATGGGATTGACTCCTTAATTTCTCTTTCTTCTGTCTTGTTGATGGTGTATAGAAATGCATCTGATTTCTGTGCATTGATTTTATATCCTGACATTTTACTGAATTCCTGTATGAGTTCTAGGAGTTTTGGGTGGAGTTTTTTGGGTTTTCCACATAAAGTATCATATCATCTGCAAAGAGTGAAAGTTTGACTTCTTTGCCAATTCAGATGCATTTTATTTCTTTTTGTTTTCTGATTGCTGAAGCTAGGACTTCTGGTATTATGTTGAATAGCAGTGGTGACAGTGGACATCCCTGCTGTGTTCCTTACCTTAGGAGAAAGCGCTCAGTTTTTCCCCATTAAGAATGATATTCACTGTAGGTTTTTCATAGATGGCTTTTATGATATTGAGGTATATATGATCTATCCCTACACTGTGAAGAGTTTTAATCAAGAAAGGATTCTGTACTTTCTAAAATGCTTTTTCTGTGTCTATTGAGAGTCTCATATGGTTCTTGTTCTTTCTCTTATTAATGTATTGTATCACACTGATTGATTTGTGGATGTTGAACCAACCTTACAGCACAGGGAATAATACTATTAATGTACTATTGGATCCTATAGCCTAGTATTTTGGTAAGAATTTTTGCATCCATGTTCATCAGGGATATTGGTCTGTAATTCTCCTTTTTGATGGGGTCTTTGTTTGTTTTTTGTGATCAAGGTAATACTGGCCTTGTAAAGTGAGTTTGGAAATTTTCCTTTCATTTCTATTTTTTGGAACAGTTTTCAGGAGAACATTTAATTCTTCTTTAAATGTTTCGTAGAATTCCCCTGGGAAGCCATCTGGCCCTGGGCTCTTGTTTGGTGGGCGATTTTTGATGACTGCTTCAATCTCCTTACCGTTTATGGGTCTGTTCACTTTTTCTATTTCTTCCTGGTTCAGTTTTGGCAGTTTATATGTATCTAGGAATGCATCTATTTCTCCATGCTGTCTAATTTACTGGCATTATAGTTGCTCATAAAATGTTCTTATAATTGTTTGTATTTCTTTGGTGTTGGTTGTGATCTCTCTTTTTTAATTCATGATTTTATTAATTTGGGTCCTTTCTCTTTTCTTCTTGATAAGTTGGGCCAGGGTTTATAAATCTTATTAATTCTTTCAAAGAACTACCTCCTTGTTTTGTTGATCTGTTCTACTGTTCTTTTGGTTTCTATTTCATTGAATTCTGTTCTGATCTTTATTATTTCTCTTCTCTTGCTGGGTTTAGGCTTTATTTATTGTTCTTTCTCTAGCTCCTTTAGGTGTTGGTTTAGGTTGTACATTTGAGATCTTTCTTGTTTCTTGAGAAAGGCTTGTATTGCTATACACTTTTCTCTGAGGACTGCTTTTGTTGCATCCCAAAGATTTTGAACAGTTTTGTTTTCATTTTCATTTGTTCCCATTAATTTTTTTAAAGATTTTATTTATTTATTTGACAGACAGAGATCACAAGTATGCAGAGAGGCAGGCAGAGGGAAAGGGGGAAGCAGACTTCCCGCTGAGCAGAGAGCCTGACGCAGGACTCAGTCCCAGGACCCCAAGATCATGACCCTAGCCAAAGGCAGAGGCTTTAACCCACTGAGCCACCTAGACACCCCTGTTTCCATTAATTTTTTTAAAATGTTTTATTTATTTATTTGACAGACAAGTAGGCAGAGAGGCAGACAGAGAAAGAGGAGGAAGCAGGCTCCCCACCAGGCAGTGAGCCTGATGCAGGGCTCAATCCCAGGACCATGAGATCATGACCTGAGCTGAAGGCAGAGGTTTTAGCCTACTGAGCCACCCAGGTGCCCCTGTTTCCATTAATTTTTTAAAAATTTTTATTTAATTTCCTGGTTGACCCATTCATCCTTTAGTAGGATGTTCTTTAGCCTCCATGTATTTGAGTTCTTTCCAGCTTTCCTTTTATGATTGAGTTGTAGTTTCAAAGCATTGTAGTCCAAAAATATGCATGGAATGATCCCAGTCTTTTGGTAATGGTTGAGATCTGATTTGTGACCCAGGATGTGATCTATTCTGGAAAATGTTTCATGTGCACTAGAGAAGAATGTGTATTCTATCACTTTGGGATGGAATATTCTGAAAATATGTGTGAAGTCCATCTGGTCCAGTGTGTCATTTAAAACCTTTATTCTTTGTTTACCTTTTGCTTAGATGATATGGTATGTTCATTTCATTGAGGGGGGTGTTAAAGTCTCCTACTATTATTGTATTATGGTCGATGTGTTTCTTTGATTTTGTTATTAATTGGCTTATATAATTGGCTTTTCCCATGTTAGGGTTAGAGATATTTAGAACTGTTAGATCTTCTTGTTGGATAGACCCCTTAAGTATGATATAGTGTCCTTTCTCTTTTCTTATTATAGTCTTCGGTTTAAAATCTAATTTGTCTCATATATGGATTGCCACCCCAGCTTTCTTTTGATGTCCATTAGCATGGTAAGTGGTTTTCACCCCCTCACTTTATATCTGGAGGTGTCTTTGGATCTAAAACGAGTCTCTTGCAGACAGTATGCTGATGGATTTTTTTGGTTTATGTTGTTGTTGTTTTGTTTTTGTTTTTGTTTTTTTTTTATCCAATCTGATGCTCTGTGTCTTCTGATTGGGGTGTTTAGCCCATTTACATTCAGAGTAACTATTGAAAGATATGAATTTAGCGCCATTGTATTTCCTATAAAGTGATTGCTACTGTATATTGTCTCTGTTCCTTTCTGGTCTATTTTACTTTTAGGCTCTCTATATGCTTAGAGGACCCCTTTCAGTATTTCCTGTAAGGCTGGTTTGGTTTGGTGTTTGCAAATTCTTTTAGTTTTAGTTTTCCCTGGAAACTTTTTATCTCTCCTTCTATTTTCAATGACAGCCTTGGCTGCATATTTTTCTCATTTAGTGCTCTAAATATGTTATGTCAGTCCTTTCTGGCCTGCCAGGTCTCTGTGGATAGGTCTGCTGCCAATCTAATGTTTTACCATTGTAGGTTACAGACCTCTTGTCCTCAGCTGCTTTCAGGATTTTCTCTTTGTCTCTGAGACTTGTAAGTTTTACTATTAGATGATGGAGTGTTAACCTATTTTTATTGATTTTGAGGGGGTTCTCAGTGCCTCCTGGATTTTGATGCCCGTTTCCTTCCCTAAATTAGGGAAGTTCTCCACTATAATTTGCTCCAATATACCTTCTGCCCCTCTCTTTCTTCTTCTTCTGGGATTCCAATTATTCTAATATTGTTTCACCTTATAGTATCCCTCATCTCTCGAATTATCCCCTCATGATCCAACAGTTTTTTTTATCTCTCTTTTTCTCAGTTTCTTTGTTCTCCATCATTTGGTCTTCTATATTACTAATTTTCTCTCCTGCCTCATTTATCCTAGGAGTAAGACCTCCATTTTTTTATTGCACCTCATTAGTAGCCTTTTTGATTTCGACTAGGTTAGACTTTAGTTCTTTTATTTCTCCAGAAAGGGATTCTTTAGTATTTTCTATGCTTTTTTCAAGCCCAGATAGTGTCTTTATAATCATCATTCTGAACTCTAGTTCTGACATCTTACTAATGTCCATATTGATTAGGTCCCTGGCATTAGGTACTGCATCTTGTTCATTCGTTCTTTCTTTCTTTCTCTCTCTCTCTCTCTCTCTTTTTTTTTTTTTTTTTTGGCAAGTTTTTCTGCTTAGTCATTTTGTCCAGAGAAAAATTACTGGATGAGATAACAAAATGCTAAAAGGGTAACAATGACCCCACGAAAATATACACTATACAAGTCAGAAGAGACCTGAAACCAGAAGGAAAAGAAAGGAAAAAAAAAAAAAAGAATATGATTAAACTGGCAAGTAAAACAGAGCCACACACTAGATTTGGGGTGTATTTTGGTCTGTTAGAAGAAACTATATCCCAAATTTTTTAAAGAAAGAAAAAACTATATATATATATGTGCATATGTATATATGTATATACATATATATATGCACACACAAAAATATAAGGGTAAATATGATGAAGGGATGGACTGTAACTATAAAGATGAAAATTTTTTAAAATATTTAAAAAAAAAGAATTGATAAGATGTTGGAGGGCACCTGGGTGGCTCAGTGGGTTAAAGCCTCTGCCTTTGGCTCAGGTCATGATCCTAGGGTCCTGGTATCAAGCCCTGCATCGGGCTCTCTACTCACAGCGGGGAGCCTGCTTCCTCCTCTCTCTCTGCCTACTTGTGACCTCTGTCTTTCAAATAAATAAATAAAATCTTAAAAAAAAAGATAAGATGTTGGTTGAAAAAGGAAAGAAGGAAAATCCAAAAAAGATAGAAAAAGAAAAAAATAAAGAAAATTTAAAAAAATTAAACTTTGAAAGACCAAAGAATCATGGGGGGGAAAGCCATGAATTCTATGTACTGTATTCCCCTAGCAATGGAGTTTTTAGTTCTCATTGATGGATAAACTTTTTCTTGGCTGGATGTTCTTGCTGATCTTCTGGGGATGGGGCTTGTTGCAGTGATTCTCAGCTGTCTTTGCCTGGGGTGGAATTGCACTGCCCTTGCCAGGGGCCAGGCTAAGTAATCTGCTTGGGTTCACTCTCTGGAGCTTTTGTTCCCTGAATGCTTTCTGTAGAGCTCTGGAGGATGGGAATGAAAATGGTGGAATGAAAATGGTGGCCTCCCAATCTCCGGCCCCATAGAAGCTGAAAGCTTGGGGCCCTACTCCTCAGTGAACCCTCAGAGAAAAGCAGTCAATCCTCCCTGTATCTCTGGCCTCTGGCCGCACTCTGAGCTCACCCAGCCTGTGACCAAACACTTCTATTTTTGGCACACGGCCCCATTTGGAGTCCCCAGACCCAGCAGATTCCTTTAGTGCATTCCCGTGCTGCTCCTTCCAGGGGAGGCAGGGAGTCTCCCTGGATCTGCTGCTTGTTGGGTCCCCACTCAAGGAGTAGTGGCTCAGCTGTGCCTTGGATCAGGGTTATGGCAACTCTGAGCTGAGAGCTCACTCCTTGGCTCCATCTTGCTGCCTGCTTCCCGGCTCCGATACTTAGGAGCTCTGCCACACTCTGGCACCTTCTACAGTCCTGAGACCACACTAACCCAGTGAGGATCCCACCCCCCACCCACCCACCCCCCACACTTAGCCACTGGAATGACGTCACTCCATGGAGCAGACTTCTAGAAGTTCTGATTTTGTGCTCCTCTGCTCTCTCACTTACCAGTAGCCAGCTGATGGAGGCTCCCTTCCCACCATGGTCTATCTTCCCATATATGGCCTCAGATTCACTTCTGCACACATCCTACCTTCCAGTAAGAAGTTGCTTTTCTGTTCATAGAATTGCTGCTGTTCTTTTCTTGGTTCTCATGTTGAGTTTGTAGGTGTTCAGAATGGTTTGATTGGGGTGCCTGGGTGGCTCAGTGGGTTAAAGCCTCTGCCTTCAGCTCAGGTCATGATCTCAGGATCCTGGGATCGAGCCCTGCATTGGGCTCCCTGCTCAGCAGGGAGCTTGCTTCCTCCTCTCTCCCTCTTTCACTCTTTGCCTGCCTCTCTGCCTACTTGTGATCTCTGTCTGTCAAATAAATAAATAAAATCTTTAAAAAAAATCCAGAATGGTTTGATAACTAATAAACTAGTTTTAACTAAAAATTTTGAACAATGTATTTCATATTTTTTGTAATCGAACTTGTTGGAAATTTCAATTCATATTTTCTCTTCCATCAAAGATAGTCTCAAGAATGAAAAATAGTTGGAGCGCCTGTGTGGCTCAGTGGGTTAAGCCTCTGCCTTCGGCTCAGGTCATGATCTCAGGGTCCTGGGATCGAGCCCCTCATCGGGCTCTCTGCTCAACAGGGAGCCTGCTTCCTCCTCTCTCTCTGCCTGCCTCTCTGCCTACTTGTGATCTCTCTCTGTCAAATAAAATATTAAAAAAATGAAAAATGGTTTTGTTATAAAATGATATCTATCCTATAATGAATTTTCATGAGTGGGGTTTATTGACTTCACAGGCATGGGATAAATTGCCACAAATTGATGGTTTAGTTTCATTATATTGATGGCTGAAACATACATTCAAATTTACTTCTGGAAAAATTATTTTTTTATTATAAAACCCTTTTGAGGTTTTAAATGTCATCAATATGTCCATTGATTCATACTTACATGTTGAACTGTGTGTTTATAATCCCCACTTGAATGCTTTGCAGGTATTTAAAGGCAAAGTTAAAAGTGAATTCCTTATGTAGCTTGCACATCTTGGTAACTGTGAATAATGTTGTGATGAACATGTGTGTACAAATACCTCTTCAAGATCCTGATTTAAATTCTTTTGGTTAAATACCTAGAAGTAGAACTCCTGGATCATATGGCAATTCTATTTTTTAATTGTTTGAGGAACCTCCATACTGTTTCCATGGTGGCTGCATGATTCTGTATTTCCATCAACAGTCTGCAGGCTTCATTTTCTCCACATCCTCATCAATACTTATTATCTTTTTTCTCCTTATAATTGCCATCCTAACAGGTGTGAGATGGTATCTCATTGTGGCTCGGATTTGTACTTCCCTGATGATTAGTGTTGTTATTTTTCATTTACTTGTTAGTCATTTATATGTTTTCTTAGAGGAAATGTCTATTCACAGTGTGGTATATGCATACAATGGAATACTGTTCAGCCTTAAAAAAGAAAGATGTCTTGTCATATACAGCAACATGTATGAGCCTTGAGGACATTATACTAAATAAAGTAAACCAGTCACAAAAAGACAATTACTTCATGATGCCATTTACATGAGGAATCTAAAGTAGTCTAATTCATAGAAGGAGATAGTAGAATCATGTTTGATAGGGAAAGGAGGGGGAATTGAGAGTTGTTTTACAGCAGGGATAATGTTTCATTTATACAAGATGAATAAATCCTAGTGACTGGTTGCACAACATTGTGCCTGTAATTAATAATACTTTTGGTAAGTGGGTAGATTGAATGTTATGTGTTCTTATCAAATTTAAAAAAAAAACCTAAATTCCTTAGTTCTTTCTCATCATTCATTTCTGAGGAAATGGCTTTATTAGTTAAAGTGTTGCTAAAACATAATAAAAACAAAGGAAAGCGAAAAGCAAACAAACCAAAATATCTGGTTGCCTTGACTACCTCCTCTTTCTCATCCTCCCACTCAGTCTCCAACCTATTAATTTCATCTCTAGATGTATCTTTGATGCACTCACTGTTTTACATCACTACTTTTATAATCCTGGACCAAAGCACCACTTTCAAATGTCTACACCATTACTACAAAATCCTCTAACAAAATCTCACTTCACTGTTGTCTTCTCTAGTATATTCTTTAGAAACTATTCCAAATGCTCTTTTTTTAAAACTTGAAAGATAACATAGACTGCCCCATTGCTTCCAGGTCTGCCATGGTTGTTCATGTGTCTGGTCCACCCTTCCGCTGAATTTTGTCAATACTATCATCTTCCCCATCTCCATTTCTCTGATTTAATGCTGTTTTTAGAAAGAGCTTCTGTGATTAACCTAACTATATCAATGTCCATAACCCGGGAGTCCTATTCCCACCATTCTGCTTTTTTTCTGTTTTTAATTTGTTTTCATTTTTAAAAGATTTTATTTATTTATTTGACAGACAGAGATCACAAGTAGGCAGAGAGGCAGGCAGAGAGAGAGGGGGAAGCAGGCTCCCTGCTGAGCAGAAAGCCCAACTCGGGGCTTGATCCCAGGACCCGGGACTATGACCCGAGCCGGAGGCAGAGGCTTTAACCCACTGAGCCAGGTGCCCCCATTCCGCTTTTTTAATTTTAACACTACAGAGTACTTTCCATGTATTGTAACTTCAGTAAAAGCTTTATCATTTCATATGTTTGTAACCAGTAGTTGAATGGATAATTGCAATCACAACAACAACAAAACAGTTCAAGACTAAAATTAATAAAAGAGTACATCTACAATTAACATTTTATTTTAACTTAGAACATAGATACATGCTTTCCTTAATTGATCTTTTTACATAGGGTCAAGGACTTAAGTATGTTGTTGATTAGAGTTACTCTAAACCTTTCTTGCATTAGCTTACTGCTTTGGCTATGATTTCTAGTTTCAGTTGCATAATTTAAATCAAATGAGAAACTAAAGACACCTGCAAAACAATCAGTATGTTTCTAGATCTTGATATTTCTCTTTTGATTATTTATAGATGTGTCTCCCACATTTAATTTGGCAGGGTTTTATTTTGTTTTGTTTTTGATTGTTTTGTTTTTGGTGAATTGTTCTTACTGAGTTTTTCCAAAGATTTTACTCACATTTTTTTTTCTCATAGTAATCACACAGGGACTCAGACTCCTTCCATCCTGTCCTTAGCCTTCCTCAAGTGACATATTTGTATTGCTCAGACCTGGAAATAACACAGATTACCTTTATTCACATTCTGTTGGCTAGTCCTCACATGATCACAGTTAACGGCTAAAGAGGCAGGAAATGTAGTCTAAATGTGTGCTCAGGAAGAAGAGGAAATGGGTTTGGTTAGCAGCTAGCCAATCTTGGCAAAACTCTCCTTTAAGTCCACTTTAATATTGTCATACAACATAGGCCCTATTTAATATAGTAAATTCAAAAAAGAAGATGACTAAGTTCTATAAGTATTATTTGCTCTGGAATGGTCCATGTAGCTGTTTATGCCTGAAAATATAAGTCCGTAGGAGATACTGTATCTTATTAATAGTATCCCCCTTTAGAAATTACTCAGCACTTATACAGACAGGATCAGGAAAAAAAAAATGAGGTCATGAGGACCATAATACAAGTAGGATAATGTTATAGACATTGAAATATTAAAATAGTCTCTACTATTTCCTGGCCTACCAGTCAGTTCTTTTGGCTCTCACTTACCTACTTAGGTGTCAGCAAAACATTCATGTGGTTAAAAGTAGTAAAAGGCACTGGTGGCTGTATCAGGATTGTTTTGTTGGCCAGGAATAGCTTCCACACAAACAGATTGAGCTTGTGCAGAACAACTTGGAGGTACTGAAAATACCACAACACTGAATATATCCCATTACTTATCAATCGGCTGTAATTCTGAAGACCTACTATTAAAGAGACTTTGTTTGAATGATCATTATCTTCACAGGATTCCTAACAAAATGTTAATATCTAAACTGGAAAGAGTAATAAATTAACCCCAAATTGCATTATTACTTTATCATGAATGAATGTATTAAATTACCTAACTATGCAAATGGCAGAAGGTATGTACACATGTGATAGGTGAAATTTTAATGGCAAAGGTTGGGAAGAATAAAAAACTGTGGATATGGGTACTAAGTTAAATGCTTCTGGCAGGTAGAGGGGAGGCCTAAGAGCATTAAGAGAGTGGAAAGTTACCACTAACTTATAACATATATTTGTCTCTGGACATAGATATGTATTTCTTTTTCAGAGTCTGCTTTCCACAGGTGTTACTCTACTAGTTCTGTTTGTTTTTGGTTTTGTTTTTTTAAGATTTATTTATTTATTTATTTATTTATTTATTTGACGGGGAGAGAGAGAGAAACAGTGAGAGAGGGAACACAAGCAGGGGGAGTGAGAGAGGGAGAGGCAGGCTTCCCGCAGAGCAGGGAGCCCAGTGTGAGGCTCCATCCCAGGACCCTGAGATCATGAACTGAGCTGAAGGCAGATGCTTAAAGACTGAACTACCCAGGTGCCCCTAGTTTTAAAGAGCAGTTATAAAAGTCTTTTATTTTATTCAGTGGCCACTTCCACATAATATAAAATAATATCTTGTTTTAATAATAATAAAGTTTCCTTGCATCCCTTTGGGGTTTTTTTCCGCATTTTGTTTTGTATTATTGTAAAAACTAGTAACATGAGATCCACCCACTCCACAAATTTTTAAATGCACAATACAGTGTTGTTGACTATAGGCAAAGGTATGCTATATGGCTAGCAGATCTCTAGAACTTGTTTATCTTGCATAACAGAAACTGTATACTGATTAAATAATTCCCCATTGCCCTCTCCCTTTGGTAACCACCAGCCTATGCTCTGCTTCTATGAATTTGACTGTTTTAAATACCTCTTCAGGAGCGCCTGGGTGGCTCAGTGGGTTAAGCCTCTGCCTTCAGCTCAGGTCATGGTCTCAGGGTCCTGGGATCAAGCCCTGCATCCGGCTCTCTGCTCAGCGGGGAGCCTGCTTCCTCCTCTCTCTCTCTGCCTGCCTCTCTGACTACTTGTAATCTAAAAAAAATAAATACCTCTTTATAAGTAAAATCATGCAGTATTTACCCTTTTGTGATTGGCTTATTTCACAATAAGCAATAAAAACATTGTCTGTTGGTAGACCCAAATATGGTCAAATGTCAAAAAGTTATATTGAGTAAAAATATTATATTGGGTAAAATAAGCCAGACACTAAGGAGTACCTATTGTATGAACCCATTTATACAAAATCCAAGTAAAAACAAAATTGCCTTATGGTGATAAAAGTCAGCATAGCAGTTATCTTGAATTTGGGAAAATATTAACTATAAAGATGCACAAGAGCATTTTCTGGAGTGATAATAATACTCTATATTTTCTGAAAGATAGGTACACACTCATGTGCATTTGTCAGAGATCATAGAACTGTCCACTTACATTTTGAATATTTTCATGTACATAAATTATACTAAATACTGGTAGACTAAAAATATCATGTCACTTCTGCATAAGAGCATTCCTGTGATGATGCAAAAAAATAATAATTTCTCAATATAAAGTCAAAAAATCCAAACTTCATCTGAATCATTCTCTGTATGGCACCTGTTTCTAATAGCTCCCCAGAGAGAATGAAAGAAGAAAATGTAGAGTGAGAATATTTTCATTTCCTTTTAAGCCTGTGAGTGTAACCAAAATCTAAATTGAAACACCAAAGACATGAAAAAGAAAATTAATAACAGTAGGGAATTCAGAAGTACTGGTGAATTTGAAGCAGGTGCTCCTATAAATAGTCACCCAGGGTAGAGGTGAATTCAGCACCTTGCACGTGATTCTGGAAAACAAGAACACATCTGGCTTCCTCCTATGGGACATGAGTTTTAAAATTTTGGTTCAGGTATATAAATCACTGCACTTAAGTCCAAAAGATTAATAGTAAGAGCTCAGAGCTCACATTGGCCCCTTAGCTCTCTCTTCTGATGAACTAAAGTGGAAGGTTTGACATAGCTTTCAGAGAACTTTAAAAAGTCTTAGATGTAATAGACTTAAATAAGTCTCTTAGCATTACTTTGTCAAGTTTGGGAAAGTCAGCCAAGTTAAACTCAAAGGTATGTCTGGGACTGATGTAGTTTTCCCTCAGATAGCTGTAGGGATTGTGCACATAAATTAATGATCTAATCATGACAATGTCACAACACAGACTTTTAATAGCTCTCTAGTTGCATAGTTCCAAAACTATTCATTTAAAGTTTTCAGAAACAGAGATTATGGCAGAACAACTTGTAAAGGCTTGGTAAAATCCTGTTACATGCTCCTATTTAATAGTCTTGGTTAAATCAAAAACAGGAACAAAATAAACCAATATAAATACTTTAAATTAACAGTTATAAAAAAATATGTACTCAGTGAAGGACTCCCTGATATGTTGTAAAGAGATGAGTGATCGTATCCAAAAGTTGCCTGTTAATGAACAAATATCAATCTGGAAGCAATTTTTCAAGATACTCTACAAGAATTAGACCTTGGTTCTCTTCTATTGAACTATTAGTACAGTGTGGGCAGATGTTCTAGGTACGAGTACCATCAAATGTATGGTGCAGTGCTGAGATTTAAATTACTTTCTGTCACAGCACTGGACCTTAACAAAGCAGTCTTTTATTAGATATCTATTCCTGTATAAATAGACTGTTAAAAATTTTAGTAGCTGAAAACCACAATTATTTTATTTGCTTATGATCCTCTTGGTCAGCACGAACTGGGCTCAGCTGGATGATTTTTCTTCTGACCTCTCCTCGGGTCACTCACACACCCTGGTCTGCTGGAGGGTTGGCTGGAGGCTAGTTGGGAGAATCAGCCTCAGCTGGACAGCCTTTCCCTGCTCCTCGTGGTCTCACCCTCCATTTGGCCAGCCTGGCCTTGCATAGCAACAGCATGTTCAAAGAAGACAGAGGGAAGTGGCAAGACCCCTTGAGGCCCGTGCTCAAAAGCACACAGTGTGTCTTCCACTTTATTTTTGCTATTTAAACAAGTCATTAAGCCAGCCCAGATTTAAAGAGTAAGGAAATAAGGGTGCCTGGTGGCTCAGTGAGTTAAGCCTCTGCTTTCAGCTCAGGTCATGGTCCCAGGGTCCTGGGATCAAGCCCTGCATCGGTCTCTCTGCTCAGCAGGCAGCCTGCTTCCTCCTTTCTCTCTCTGCCTGCCTCTCTGTCTACTTGTGATCTGTCTGTCAAATAAATAAATAAAATCTTCAAAAAAAAGAGTAAGGAAATAGATTCTACCTGTCAAAGGGGAATATTACAAATAATTTGTGGTCAATATAAATTTAGCATAGTCCTCTTCTTGGGTGCATTTATTTAGATTCCTCTTAAGAAAGATACACTAACCACCTTCTAAGACCACAAAAAGTAGTGCTTTAGGAAACAACTCTCCAAATGGCGGGGGTGGGGGGAGAGCCCTGATATGGAGCATTGCCCCTTTCTGTGTACCAGCATGCATCATTTCAAGATACTGATAGGCTATCACTGAGTGTGGGAAGATACACACAGTCAGCTATCACAAGCTCGTATGAGGTGTCCCTGGCACACCACTGCCAATTATTGCATCAGACCCAAATACAATATATCAAAATCTGTATCTAGTCCAGATAGAGCTGGGGCTTCTGGAGTGAGGCTTCTCTCATTATCTGTAGGTCTATAAAAACACAGATTATCCAATTCCCAAATTCCCAATGCACAATTTTGAGATAGTGACAAAATAACTAGTGTGATCAAAGTTTTACAAAGGAGAGGAACAGACATCACAAAGCAGAAACTGGTGCGTGGCAATTTTTATACAGCAGATATTATCAGGTTTCCCTATCCCAGGAGCTGGCAATAGTCCTTGCCTAGGGTCCCGACCTGTTCCGTGAGAGTAACTCTCTAGTCCATTGCCATCCTTAACATGAATCTTTAGGTATTTGGCTTTTCTGTATGGATTTCGTCTTTCCCTCTGAGATGTCTTTTCTATTCTATAATAAATGCTGCATACTTCCAGCTGAGAAGTTTTCTTCTTACTTGGAAAATTGGGGGCCCAGAAGTATTTTCATTTTATACTCTGTGCCACTTATAGATCTGCATGCTCAATATCTCATGTCATGCATTGACTACTGTACTGCGAGTGAAAAACAGGATGGTTAAGTGTGTGTCAGTTCTTTACAGCTGGGATCGCATGGCTGGCTTGAGAGCTATGGCTGCCACTGCCCAGCATCACAAGAGTACCTACCGCCTATCACCAGCCAGGGAAGAGATCGAAACTGAAAGTTTGAAGTGAGGTTTCTATTCAACGTGTATCATATCCACGCCATCTTCAAGTCAAAAAATTATAAGCTGGGGACTCTCTGTGGTATGATTTGGGATTTCTTATAGTGACCCCCTTCTCTTTTACAGTCTGTGATTTGAATTCTTGCCTTTTGCAAATAGAATTGACTATTCCCCGCACTCCGTCACAGCCAGGAAAGAAGCTGGCATTTCTAAAGTATACACATTTAAAGAATATATTTACTCCAAGTCACTAAAATTGCATTTGAAGAGAATATTTCAGATTAGATGACTCACTAATTCTTGTTTAGATAGAAGAAACAATAAGGAGACCATGAAATGTATAAACACACATTTTACTCACAGACATACAAACACCCGGCCTCAAGTGAGGGATCAGCGACAGGCTCACAGTAAACTGTAGGCAAAACAAAGAGAAAGAAGCCTTCCAAACCCAACCAACTTTCGGGCAGTCTTTGAAAAGTCTAGTCTACCAAGGCCCTTGGGGAGAAATTAATGCTTTCTAGGCCCAATTTAATGGGCAGGGAGTTGAATGCCCAGCTGAAAGAGGGAAATAGTGAGCCATTCATCAAGGAGGGGAGATTAAATCTTTTATTCTGCTGGATAACTGAGACGAAGTCCCTTCCCAAGCCCCCTTTCCATTTTGTGTCTTGGGACGCCAGTCCTGAGCAGGGTTACTAGCAATGGGTTTAAGATTTCTTCTCAAGCTTGGCACTTATATACAAACTCTAGGTGACAGAAGCTTGAATTGGAAGTCATTTCACCTAACCAAATAGCAGTTAACTTTCCTGTAAATATTTTTAAAAAAATGGCAGCAGAAGCATGAGGCCTCTGTCCTAGATCATAATCTGCAGTATATTCAGACTTGCCTGTCAAGCATGCCTCCCTATGAAATGACTAGACTGTGAACTTGGCTTCTGTTTTGCTCTTTACCTACACACTTTCCCCAATAAACTTCTATTGATGCCTATATTATGCGAGACTAGGGGTATTTTTCTCATCCCTCAGCTTTAACAGTCAGGGGCGTATCTCCGAAAAGTAATTTATGTAGCGTTTCTCCCCCTCCCTCAAATTCTCTTGTAGTTTAGATTCATTCTACTTAATGCTAAGCATCAGAAGCCCAGATAAAGATTTGAGAGTAAGAGGGTTGGGCAAAAAACCAAGCAGATTTCTATTTATTTCCCATTATATGTATTTTTTAGAATATTCTAAGTGCTAAATTCTATGCTGTGCCATAGAACAGTGTTTCTGAAATGGGAGTGATTTTGCCACCAGGGGCATTTTGATAATGGCTGGAAGAATTTTTGATTGTCACAAGAGGAAAGGAGGAGGGTACTGTTGGCATCCAGTGGTTAGAGATCAAGGAAGCTGCTAAACATACTGCAATGCTTTGGACAACCTCCCACAACAAAGAATTATCCCTCCTAAGATGTCGCTAGTCCCGAGCTTATGAAACCCTGCACTTAAGACAAAATGATGCTCCAAAAGTGATATCATCAGCTTATGAGCATGACAAATATTCTTCAGATAAGTGCCTCTGCGTATGTAAATTTGCACATCTACAGAGTCAGAAATTAGTGTCAAAAAAATCTTCCAGGAAGACATGTCTGAGGAAGTCTTGCTTGAAATGAAACCTGTACGGCGAGTAGAAATCAGCTATGTGCAGGGAGGAAGGAAGAACATTCCACACAAAGGGAACATTGTGTGGGAAGGTCCTGTGGAAAGTAAACAGAAAGAAGCTGAAGGGCAGTGTTGATGGAATGCCAAAGTGGAGATGGAACTTGGGATGGAAGGAGTCTGGGAAGGGGGGCAGAGAGCTATGTCATCCTGTGGGGCCTCACTGGCAATGTCAGTGAACTTTGACTTTAAGAGCCATGGGAACTAATGACATTTTTGAACTAAAAAGGTAGTAGTGGTAGTGGGTGATCATTCGCTTTACACTTGAAAATAGTTAAAATGCTCAATTCTATGTTCTATATATTTTACCATAATAAAAATATATAAATAAATAATAAAAAAATAAGTAGGGGTATGTCATTTATTATGGTATATAAATGGAAAAACTTAAATGGATGATCAAGTTCAGAAG
Source organism: Taxidea taxus jeffersonii (assembly GCA_003697995.1). NCBI lineage: Eukaryota > Metazoa > Chordata > Mammalia > Carnivora > Mustelidae > Taxidea > Taxidea taxus. The sequence continues at coordinate 27,042 of RCUC01131466.1, forward strand.
TCCAGAATAACTATAAAGACTTCTAGACTATCATTGGCATCGACAAGAGTAGTACTGTGTGTGTGAACAGCTTTAGTTCTCTCTCTGCCAAGATCTTCCTTTTCCTATCTAGACCCATGAAACATTTTCCTTTTGAATGTCAAGGCAGGTGATTACTTGAACCTTGTTAGAATTTCCAACTGATGGATTTCTTCTCCCAGATGGAAATTTTTCTAGCTCAAGTGATCTTTGAAGGAGAAAAATTTCTACTATGAAGTTACTTAGGGTTGGGTCCTTTTTTTCAGTATAAAAATATTTGTGTCTGAGCGGAGGAGACTGAATAACAAAGAGATGAGACTTCCAAAACTTGGGTGTTAGTGACCCAGGCAGTCCCATCTGGAGCCTGTAACTATATTTTATAGTTCTTTTGCATTGATTAGCATATTCATTGGTGTTCAGCATTCCCAGATATCTGGCTTGTTCAAATGAAATCCTAGAAGAAATACACAGCTTTTAATAAAAACCACTAATAGCATTATCTTTCTTTTTACTTTATTTTAATTAATTAACTAATGAATTTATTTATTTATTTGACAGAGATCACAAGTAGGCAGACAGGCAGGCAGAGAGAGAGGGATGGGAAGCAGGCTCCCTGCTGAGCAGAGAGCCCAATGTGGGGCTCGATCCCAGGACCCTGGGGTCATGACCTGAGCCGAAAGCAGAGGCTTTAACCCACTGAGCCACCCAGGTGCCCCATCTTTCTTTTTACTTTAATGTTTTTAGCATAGCAAACTTCAAAGTATTTAATCACAGAAAAAAAACAAAAAACAAAAAATGAGTTTTCCTTACTCAGGAATATACTTTCCCCATAGATATATTTTTGAAGTGCTTTACTTTAAATGTTTGTTGTATTTTTTAAATAAAATAAAATATTTTCTTATTTGTGAGGGAGAATGGCAATAAGATTATAAAACTGACATATTTCTGTTTGTTTGTTTACTTAATGAAAGCTGAGACCTTGTAACAGGTAATAGTGGGAGCAAACTGAACCTAAACTTTGAGGGAGCATTCTGTGCTTTGCATCTCAGAAAGGGAGGAAAGTGAGTCCTGGTACTTTGCCATATGCCTTCCATAAGTGCTGTCCAGTAAAACATTCTACAATTAGTAAAATACAATAAACTATTCTATCATTTGTGCTCCCCAGTATGGCAGCCAGTAGCCCCAGTGTAGCTGCTGAGCCCTTGAAATATGGCTAATGTAATTGACAACTAAATTTTAAATTTTATTTCACTTTAATTAATTTAAATTTAAATAATTATACATGGATGATAGCTACAGTATTGGACAGTGGAACTTAGAGTTTAACATTGTAACTGGGGGCTCCTCAGTGGCTTGGTTGGTAAAGTGTTGGACTCTTGGTTTTGGCTCAGGTTATGATCTCAGGATCGTGAGTTTAAGCCCCAAGTCGGGCTCCGTGCTGAGCATGGAGTCCTCCCTCTCTCTCCACCTCTTTTCGTTTCCTGCACACACTCTCTCTCTCTCAAAAATAAATAAATAAATAAAATCTTTAAAATTATAATTGGAGGGAAAATGTTTAATTGAATCATTTTAAGGAAAAAAAAGCTTCTTTTGAACTTTTAAGGCCTACAGCACATTGATTAGCCACATTATTGATGGTGGTGAGGATTTTCTTTTTAAAACATCTTTTTTTAATTTATTTGCTTTTATTTTTATTAAGTTTTTTTCATTTTAATTCCAGTGTATTTAACAGTATTGTATTAGTTTCATGTGTATGTCATAGTGATTCAACACTTACATATATTACTCAGTGGTCATCATGGCAAGCACACTGCTTAATCTCCATCACCTATTTCTCCCATTCCCCAACCCCCTTCCTTGTGTGTTCTCTAAAGCTAAGAGTCTGTTTCTTCATTTCTCTCTCTCTCTTTTTTTCCTTGTGCTCATTGTTTTGTTTCTTAAATTCCACATATGAGTGGAGTCATATAGTATTTGTCTTTTTCTGACCTTTTTCCCTTAAAATTATACTTTCTAGCTCCATCCATGTTGTTGTAAATAGCAAGATTTCATTCTTTTATGGCTGAATAATATTCCATTGTGTGATATATATATATCAATAATGAAGATATATATATATATATATCTTCTTTATCCGTTCGTCCACCAATCGACACTTGGGCTCCTTCTATTTTGGCTCTTGTAAAAAATGCTGCAGTAAACATAGGGTGCATGCATCCCTTTGAATTAATGTTTTGTATTTTTTGGATAGATACTCGATAGTGCAATTACTGGACCATAGGGTAGTTCTATTTTTACCTTTTTGAGAAACTTATGTACTGCTTCCCAAAGTGGCTGCACCAGTTTGCATTCCCACCAACAGTGCACGAGGGTTCCCTTTTCTCCTCATCCTTACCAACACTTGTTGTTTCTTGTGTTTTTTATTTTAGTCATTCTGACAGGTGTAATGTGATGTCTTATTGTGGTTTTGATTTGTATTTCCCTCATGATGAATGATGTTGAACATCTTTTCATGTGTCTGTTGGCTAAAACATCTTCAGTTAGCTTTCAAATGTCAATTCATTTCACAAACTGTAATAAAGTATAAATATGGATCCATGCTATAAAGAACAGAAGAGCCTGGTCAAGAAGTCTACAGGTGCTAATGTTTAAAAGACACACTCTCAGTCTGCAAAACATTATAAAACAGAAATTATAGGTTCAGTTCACCTTTTCTGCATTTGTAACCCTTCATGGAAATACATACATAATCTCAGTAAACTTTTACTGTGTAAAATACAGGGATTGCAGGACACGAAGGATCAAGAGTTTAAGAGCTGGCTTTCTTATTCAAACTAAAGGTCTTAAGAGCAGCCTGTAAGGATGATAAAAAATTTGGTCATCATAGGCCTTGATGTTTAAAACTACAGATTTAAACTAAATGATGTGTTGGCTTTTCCCTTTGGAATGCTTGCTCTAAATGCAGTGACAGTTTACTTCTGTCCATCACATTTTTTCCCCCATCTAGTGATAGGAACTCATAAAACACTGCCATGGCACACTCATGGGAAACAGGCATTTACTCCTAGTGGAGATGATTTCTTTTCTTTTTTCTTTTTTTTTCTTTTAATTTCTTTTCAATATTCCAGAATTCATTGCTTATGCACCACACCCAATGCTCCATGCAATACATGCTCTCCTTAATACCCACCACCAGGCTCACCTAACCCCCAACCACCCTCCCCCCCTTCCAAAACCCTCAGTTTGTTTCTCAGAATCCACAGTCTCTTGTGGTTCGTCTCCCCCTCTGATTTCCCCCAACTCACTTCTCCTCTTCATCTCCCCATGTCCTCCATGTTATTCCTTATGCTCCACAAACAAGCAAACCCATATGATAATTGACTTTCTCTGCTTGACTTATTTCTTCCAGTCCCATCCATGTTGATACAAAACTTGGGTATTCATCCTTTCTGATGAAGGCATAATACTCCATTGTATATATGGACCATATCTTCTTTATCCATTTGTCTGTTGAAAGGCATCTTGGCTCTTTCCACAGTTTGGCGACTGTGGTCATTGCTGCTATGAACACTGGGGTACAGATGGTCCTTCTTTTCACTGCATCTGTATCTTTGGGGTAAATACCCAACAGCGCAATTGCAAGGTCGTAGGGAAGCTCTATTTTTAATTTCTTAAGGAATCTCCACACTGTTTTCCAAAATGGCTGCACCAACTTGCATTCCCACCAACAGTGTAAGAGGTTTCCCCTTTCTCCACATCCTCTCCAACACATGTTGTTTACTGTCTTGTTAATTTTGGCCATTCTAACTGGTGTAAGATGGTATCTCAATGTGGTTTTGATTTGAATCTCCCTGATGGCTAATGATAATGAACATTTTTTCATGTGTCTATTAGACATTTGTATGTCTTCTTTGGAGAAGTGTCTGTTCATGTCTTCTGCCCATTTTTTGACGTGGTTATCTGTTTTGTGTGTGTTGAGTTTGAGGAGCTCTTTATAGATCTTGGATATCAGCCCTTGGTACTATCATTTGCATTGATTTTTTGCTCTGATCTTGATACTTACACCTTTGTGATTCTATCCTTCCTTTTGTAATTGAAGGCAATATTTGCCAGCTTGTCTTCATGCATTTAGCTACTCTCCCTTGTGCTTATGCATCAAAACATTCATGAGCAATATTCTTCTCTTTCTCATGATTCTTAAGGTCTTTCACCTAGTGCATGAACATTCAGTTAATGCCCTTTGAGTACATGTATTAATGTAAAATCATACATCTTTGCATCAAACAGATCGGAGTTGGAATCCTAACCATCTCTTACCATTTGTTGAAAACTAAAGTATTTAACTTATATAACTTCTTTGACATTGTGTTTCCTAACATTGGAAATAGAACTAATCTTATCTCTGTCACATTTTTGTGAGTATATAGTCATCACTATCATTGATTGCAATAAATATTTGTGGATCATGAGTCCTCAGCAACTTTACAGGGCAGATAGGCTTATTATCCCATTTTGTAGATGAGGAAAGAAGCCTTAGTAACTGAATTAATGAGACTGATTCCAAGATGCCTGTCAAACTCAGGATAAGTAAAAGAGCTGGTACTGTGATACACATAGTTGGTTCTCACTATCAACTTGAGTCCCTAAAGGTTGGTAGCTCTTATAAAGTTTGAAGTTTTCAAAAATAAAGTATTTCTAACATATGAAAAGGTACAGTGTTCAAGATAGCAATTGCTCATCTACTCAACACCAAGAATGGTCATGTACTAACATTTGGCATGTTCTCTCCAGATCATGTTCTTTCATTTTAAGAAAAACAAAGCAGTATTGGACACAGATAGTTTTTTTCTCAATCCTTGTCTGCCCCATTTCTCATTTCCCAGAGGTGCCACCCAAGAATGTCCAGCTAAGGAAGTGGGTGGGTTGAATCCAGCCATATATGCTGGTGTGGGGCTCCATGTGCTTCAGAAGTTGTTTACACTTTATCTGTACAAAGAGACTGCAGTGGCTAACAAAAGCCCTGTCACTTCCTTCTTTCCCCGACTCCCTGCCCCAGGAAAATTCTCATTCTCTATTCACATTTCTTTATTTTCACAATATATTTCCATAATACACATTATTATTATTTGTATTATTATTTTATATCTTTTAAATTTTCCATTAATAAATATTATAGCATGGGTGTCATTTTCCACCTTGCATTTTTTATTTAAAATCATTATTTGAAGATT
>RCUC01131467.1:0-96050 GCA_003697995.1 Taxidea taxus jeffersonii
GTGTGTGTGTGTGTGTGTGTGTGTGTGTGTGTGTGTGTGTAGTTTTTAACTGTGGTAACATAATGTAACACGAAATGCACCGTCTTTAACCAGTTTTAAGCTCTAAGCGCATTCACTGTTGTACAACCGTCACTACCGGCCAACTCCAGAACTGTCTCATCTTCCAAAGAGAACCTCTGTCCACTAGAGAGTAACTCCCCATTCCCTTCTTCCCCCCACCCCAAATCAGCCCCAGGAACTCCTACTTTCTGTCTCCCTGCATTTGCCAATGCTGGGCATCTCACAAAAGTGGAATTAAAGATTTATCTTTTTGTATTTCGATCACCTCTTTCAACATATGAGTAAACTGAGGCCCAGAGAGAATATGGGGCTTGCCCAAGCTGCAGGCCCTAGCCCTCCATCCCTCCGTCTTATCTCTTCTGTTTCCACATACCTGTGAGTGTCCCAGCTCGCCTGTCGTACCTCCAGACCCATTCCCTGGAGGAAGAGAGAGAAGAGCTAAGAGGCCCTGGGTTGAAAACTCTAAATACAGAACCCACACCTTTAGGGGGCCATCCGGCTCTGCCTGGGGGAGGCCTGGCAGTCCCAGGCTTGATGGGAACATGCCAGAGAACGCCAGGCCCCTTGGAGGTCCCAGTGTCTCTCTTCTGATGCTGACCTGGTGACCAGACAGACCTTGCAGATCGCCTCTGGCTATGCTGACATCAGCCCTCCCCAGGGCTCTATGGGTAAGGTTGGGAACAGGCTAGCAGCTAGCAACATGGCCCGAAGGGCTGCCTGAGGCAAAGAAGAGCCTGCTCCTGCGCTCTGGCCTTGGGGTGACCCACACTTCCTGACACAGTCCCCACGTCCTCCTCCTAGGCCTTCCAGGTTCAGTGTGTGTCTGTGTGTTTGAGGAGGGCCAGAATGGCCCGGAATCTTACAGTTACTGGGAACTATGTTGATTCTGCTCCCAGTGTGTGTATGTGGGGGACATAAGCAAGTCAGGTGACTGGTGAGGGAAGGGAAGGTAGAAAGAGATCCCCCATGTCCTACTCACCTTCTTAGTCCAACACTTAAAGCCTTATGTGATCTGGCCTAGCCCACATGTCCATCTGCAAATTCCATAGATTTGTTCATTCATTCAGCAAATTTTGACCAAGGATAGCTATGTCCAGGCACAGTGTCTGATGTTGGGGTTCCACAGCCACAGCTGTGCTGGAGACAAAAATGTGCTGTTTGCCTGGCATTCCTGAGCTTGTGATCCAACAGCAATGCCTGACATGAAATAAACAATCAGATGATTGTGCGCAGGGAGAGCCGGGGCCTCGTGAGGGACCTGCGAGCAAGCTGGACTCAGAATGGGAGCTCAAGGAAGGCTTCCCTAAGAGGCTGTCGGGTGGAGGGACTGATGGACTAGCCAGGCTAAGAGCTTTAGGAAGGGTGTCCCAGGCAGAGGGACCAGTGCATGAAATGGCCCAGGGGTGAGCATGGGGAACATCAAGGAGGTGAGCGCAGCAGCCTCATTGAGTGAGAGGAAGGTAGGGGCTGAGCGGCTGGGGCCTGGATTGCATACATAGGGTGATCAGAAGAATGCCTAGGGGACAGGGAGGAGAGATTCCCTAGGCCACGGGGACAGGGTCAGGTCAGGGTTGTTACTGGGGTCCAAGGACTGTGGAACCAGCTCTGGAGCTGGGGCTTTGGAGGAGTGGGAGCCATGGGCAAGGCAGTCAGAGAGGGGAGAGACACAGGGCATCTCCTGTCTTCTCTCCCTCCAGGCTCCCATGAGGGCTTTCTGTTGGCTGACTCCAGCCACAAGGCAGGTGATCTGGGAGCTCAGGAACGGTGGCCTGTGTGGCCTTGGAAAAGTCTCTTTACCTCTCTGAGCCTCAGTTCCTTCACCTGTTAAAGGGACCCATCCCATGGACCTTGCTGGTCTCTGGTAAAGGCTGGAGGTAAAGGCAAGGGGACTGTTTCTCTGCTGGGCACTGATGGCACTGAGTATGGCCGGGACCCTGCTTGGCCAAAGTTTGGGCAGACCCAGCTGCCCGTCATTCCTCTGATCCATCTGCGGTCACCGTGTCCCCGTGCTCCTGGAGCCTCCGAGCTGGGTCAGACCCCGGCCTCTATGCCCCCAGCTCAGGATAGACCCACGGTTGCAGACTGCATGGGGTTCATCCCACAGGTGAAGGTGAGCACCATCAGCTTCCAAAATGGGGGCGCGATGGTGGGGTTGCACCTTCTGGAAGACCTCCCCGAGGTAGGAGGCTGTGCCTTGAAGGCCAGGGGGCACATCTCAGGCAGGGAAAGCACATAGCATATTCCAGAAAGCAGGAATAAGCTGGTTGGCATAGGGACCTGATAGACAGTACCACTGATGATGCAAGGGAGCCCAATGGTGCTAGGTCTAATGGGCCTTGAACCCCAAGTGGAATCCTTTAACTTGATCCTCAAGGCTGTGGGAGTCACCAACGATGAGAGAGGGACAGAGACAGACAGACACAGGCTGGGGAGCTGTGCACTGGGAAAGACCTGTTATGATTTAGCCCAGCATCACGTCCCTTGAGACCCGCATTGTGGGTGGTGGCCCGGAGGGAGTGAGGAGGGTCTTTCTAGGAGGTCCCAAGATCGAGGCCCTGGGTTTCAGGCCAGCCCCACGCCATTGTCCTGGTTTTTTGGGGATGCCAGGGTGATCCCTCCTCTGTGCCCCAGAGCCCTGGGAGATGCTGTTGCCTGGATTCTGGAAAGCCAGCCCCACCCCATGCCCTGCATTGAGGCCATAATGCCCCATCTGAGCCTGGGCTCCAGGATGGATTACTTGTTGCCAGCTTGGTTCATTCTCGCCTAGATCAGGAAGGGGAGAACTGGAGGAAGCCAGGGAGGAGAGGAGGGGAGGAGCCTGTCAATGAGAAGAGGGAGGGCAGTGGGGGGGGGGCCCTCTGCAGTGTGCAGTGTGAGGGGGTCCTCCCGATGTTGTGACAGGCTGTGTGTGTAGCTGGGGCTTTATGTCTTGGCAGGGAGTGCACGGGGCATTCTAGCAGTCCCCTGGGGGCTATGCCTGCTGTTTTTACTTTCCCCCTCCCACCCTTTCATGAACCATCAAGGTTAAATAGGGACCCCAACACCACCTCCAAGCTCCAAGAGGGGGCTATCCCTGAAGTTGGGCTGGGCATGCCTAGCCAAGGGGAATCCTGTGGGCTGACGGGCAGCCCAGCGGCCCCTCTTCCTTCCCCGGGGGCTACACCACAGCTCAGCTCCACCACCACACTTCCTCACCTCCCTCCCTGGAGATGGGCTGGAGGTGGGTGGCAAGGTGCTTCATCTCCAGCTCTGGGAGGGGCTTCGGGGAGCAGAAGAGGAGGGGAGGGAGACCGAAGAGGCAGGGAGCAGAGAAGAGGCTGGGAGAAGGTGGGAGAGGTAGAGGGGGGACAGAGATGGAGAGCCAGAAAGGGAGAGCTAGCAAACCAGCAGTGACAAAATAGGGGCGGTTGCTTGAGTCCTGCGTGTGTCTGTCTGCTTCACACACATTATCTCATTTAATCCCGACACCTCCAGATACTGGTATTCCCAAAGTTTAGTTTTGTAAATGTTTGCGTTTTATTTAATCTAGTCACAGGAATTGCTAATGCATTCATATATTTCAATATTTAAAAGACAATGGTGCAATACCAGGTCTCCGTCTCCCGGTCTCTTCCTTGGGGGAACAGGCTCCCTTCCCTGGAGGCAGACAGCTATGCTAGAGACTTCGATTCTCCTCGAGGGGAGGGGATGCTTGCGGAGACATGCAAACACATGCATAGGAAAGCAAATATGTGCACAGACATCCCCCCCCAACCTTTTAACCCATTCCATCACCAGGCTCTTCTGATTTTTCCCCCCCACTTCCATCTATTCTATACACGAGGCCAGTACTAAGGCTCAGAGAGGTTAAGGCAGTCGTCTAGGGTTGCACAGCAGGGTTGGAGAGGTGGGCAGCGACCGCCAAAAACTAGTGGGAAAGGGGAGAGGATCGGTTTGGGGTGGGATGGGGGGGAAGCTGCCCCGGAGGGGGCAGCCAGCGGAGGCGCGACAGGAGCCAGGGGGGACAGTGGAGCGCGGAGGCGCCAGCGGAAGCGGGCGCCAGAGGCGGCGGAGGCGGGGGAGCAGGCGAGGCTCTGTCTCCTGCCGCCTCCGCTGCGGGTGGAGCGGCGGAGGGGAGGGGGGGGAAGCTGGGGGGGAGCGCGGGGGCGGGGGGGGGGGGAGGGCGCCATCCTGGATGTCCTCCTCTGTCCCCTTCCAAATCCTGCGCTAGGGGCCGTCAGGTCCCTGCCCTCCCATGTTCCCCATCCCTTCCCAGCCTCTGGATTAGGGCTGGGAACCCGGCGGAGAGCAACCTGGTTCTGGTCCTGCTCCGGCTGTCCGACCTAGGACCAGCCGCCTGTGACATGGGGTGGGTGGCTGCGTGTGTCCAGGGGCGCAAGCAAGGGAAGACGGGAAGTGGATTAGGTGACGAATGAGCCTTTCCCCCTTGGACGTTCCAGAGCTACTCTCCTTAGGGGCCCCGCCTGTCTCCTATTTGGTGTCCCCCTGCGCCCCGTCCCAGTGCGCTCGCGCTCCTTTCCCCCACTCCCCAGGCTCGGAGGAGAGGCGGTTCACGAATGTTGGTTGGGGGCCCTGCAGCGCCCCCCCCCCCCAGCGGATCTATGTCTGACGCTGCAGGTCGGTGGGGGAGTGCCCAGGCTGGGTGGCGGCGGGCAGCGTCAGCCTCGCCGAGCTTCGGTGAAGGCCCTGGGAGGCGCCGGCTGCTTTGCGCCGAGCTGGGGCGCACGCCTCCCCGGGTCTCCCGTGCACCGCCCGGTCCTAGAGCGTTGCCTCTAGTGCCACACAGTGGGGTTGAGTCCCCAGAGCCCTATCTCTGCTTGATTGCTGAGAGACAGGTCCCTGAGCCTCACTTGGCTCCTCTGGAAGAGCTGGGGGTGCCGTGGGGAAGGAGGATAAGATCTTAGGATGTTTGAGAGAGTAGAAAAGAGCAAGCCATGGCGATTGCTTAGCGCCTGGCCTAGTGAATGCCCAATAAACGTGGGGCAGATGATGATGGTGATGGCGATGGTGATTCCCCATGGCCTGGCTGGAGGATTCTGGAGCCAGAATGGACCATAGAGAGACCGTGTGCAACTTCCCAGCCCCCTCTACATTCAGGAATAAAGGAGTAACTTGCTTAAGTCTAAAACCAACACTGCTGAGGGAATGTGGTTCCCAAAGGGAAATTTGAGGGTTCTTGGCCTCCCACTGCTTAGTCACACTTTCACTTTCTCTCCCAGATAGTGGATGCCTCACCTGAACCCCCCTTCACTCTTTGTCTTTACTTCCTTCCTTGAAACATTTAAACTGGAAGGGCAGTTGGGTCATCTGGCCTAACCCTCTGGCTCACTCTGTGACCTTGAGCTAGACACTCACCTTCTCTGGGCTGGTTTTCATAGCTGGTAACTGAGGGGGTTGGGCTAGCTAGAAGTTCCCAACCCCAGTCGTGTAGGAGAGTCATTTCGAGAGCCCTTAATAAACTGTTGGCGGCTAGAACCCCTTTCCAGACCGGGTAAGCCAGCTCCTCCAGGGTCTGAACTAGGGAATCTGCACCCGGCCTAGTCCTGGTCCTGGGAGGCACAGACCAAAGGGCCTTTGAGCTCCTGACTCTGAGCCCCTCTGCAGCCCCCTCTGGGACAGATAAGGACACAGAAACCCAGAAAGGGGAGGCCGTCTGTCTCTCCTCTCAGTCTTTTCCTACTGAGCTCCTGGCCAGCCTCCACACCCTCTCTTGAGCTGAGATGAAGCATCAGGACCAGACTGACCTGGGGGGGAAGGGGGGGGGGGGGAGGAGGGCAGCTGCCACCCTGCCTGTGGCTGACCATCCTTGTGCCCTCTTGGGCCATCCTCGTTCTGACCCCGGGGTCAGGGGCCCTGCCTCATTTTTCTGAACCCACAATACTAAGAATCTCTTGGGTATTCCTTGAACACTTCGGTTCCCCCCCAGGGTCCCCCCTCCTCCTTCAGGGGCACCTGGGAAGGACAGACCCACGTGGAGGTGTTGGTGGGTGCTGGTAGGCATGCAGGAAGTAGGCTCATCTGTCTTCCTTCTCCAAGAGCTTGTGTTCTGGTCCTGGCTCCTCTTAGGAGGGATGGTTTCAGAGAGGAACTGATTGAAATGTACTTTTCGTTTCGGGAAATTAAAGTCCTCAATTTGAGAGCATGGCGGCAATTAGTGTTTAATCATGGGAGGGTAGAGCATAGGGAAACGTTCCCAGTGCATGTCTGGGTGGGCTGATTATCAGCCCTGCTTCCTCCTTGGGGGGACTGAGGCTCATCCTGCCCCTTCCCCAGGACAGATTAAAGGTATAATTTGAAGAATCAATTTGTTTTCTGGAGGAAGGAAGAGGGAAAAGGGAAGCAGAAGTATGATAATAGCCGAAATCAAGTTGCTCCATCCTGTCCTACAGGAATCATTAGGAAGGGGTGCAAGGAAAAGAGACAGATGCCATCAAGGAGGTCCCATGTTCTTCCTTCAGGTGGCACGCTGACATTGTTGCCTTTGAAGACTTGAAGATCTGAGTTCAAATCCTGGTTCTAGCATTTATCAGGTGGGTGACCTTGAGAAATCTGCTTAACCTCTCTGTGCCTCTGTCTACTTCCTGGTCTCTAAGAGAGACACAACCCAGCAGGGGGGCTGGGCCATTAGTAGATGTGTGTCCTGCCATGTCTGGCACCTAGTAGGTGCTCAGTGAAAGTAACGGGAGGGAGAACACTGGGTTTGGGAGGGAGGAAATGAAACTGAAACAGTGGCCCTGCAGAGCCAGGCTTGGGGCTCTGGGCCAGAGGGCTCTCAGCACAGCATCTTTGGGTGTTAGCAGACAGGGCACAGTAATGCAGCATTTCTGGCAAAAGGCGAAAACTCCAAACAGTGGGCAGCAGGAGTGACTGTGTGGTGTCAGGACCCCAGCCTGAAGAGTTTTCACTCTTCCAGAAGTCTCCCCATCATGCTACCAGGTCAGGTGCCCCATTGCATCTCAACATCCCCTTGTTGCCCCTTGTAGCTCTGCGGGGAGCTGGGCAACAGTGGCACGGGGTGACGGGCTCTGGTTGCGGATGGCCTGGCCCGGGCCGGAGAGGGTGTGTGGCCATGGACGGGACTTAGGTCTGAGTCAGCCAGACCCGGGTTCAAATCCCGCTTCTTCCTCGCTGTGTCTGGGGGACACGTGTTTGCCTTCTGCAAATCTCACCTATAACTTCCATTTGCCTGGGCTGGTTATTAATGATTGTAACATTTGCCTCCTTCCTCTTCTTAGCAAGGGGGCCCCTGGGAAGCCTTAGCTCAGAATCAAGGGATGGTTTGGGGGCACTGAGAGGGGACAACAGGGGTGGAGATGGGGGCCTCTCTCCATTTACTGAGTATGAGTCACACACCACGCCTTGTGCTAAGGTTTCTAGGTCCTTGGTTTGACCCTACCGCTCCCCTATAAGACAGGGGTAATCATTCCCATTCTCCGAACAGAAACGGAGGCTCAGAGAGCTGACCTGGCATGCTCAGGCTCACTAGCGACGGGCCAGTTGTTGGCCTTGGGGCTCTCTGACTCAGAGTCTGGGCTCTGTCCAAGCTGGCACGCAGCGCAGGAGGAGGTCCTGGGGCTGGAGGCTGCAGCCAGGCGTGGGTGGGCTGGCCCATAGGTCCTGGCTAATGGTTCCAGGTAGGCCTGGCACTAATAGGCACTGTGAGGGGCAGGCGAGGATCTAGTGGGAAAACCAGCTCTGGCTGTAATGGGGCCAAGAGTTCTGCCCACCCCTTACCTGCTCCCACTCCTCTGGCCTGGAAGGAAGGGGTGGAGATGTGGGGCTCGGGGAAGAGGTGTATGCCCAGCTGCCCTTCAGGGCTTCCCTCAGCTTTCCCTTCTGCCCAGGGGGCTAATGATCCCCGCCAGATCTGGCTAATGATCCCCTGCTCAGAACAGGTCTGTTCTGAGCATTGTGGGCAGTCATGTATGGGAGTGAAGCTTGTAAAAATCAGGAGGTCAGCTAGAGCGGTCCCTCTCCCCACCTCCAAGAAAATGTTCTTTCTTTGGGACCCCAGAATGTTCGGGATGCAGGCAGGTGCCCACAGATTATACCCTTGTCCCCCCCAGAGCGGTCCTAGGTGAGAGACCGGCACAGCCTGGCCTGAATGGGTGGTGGGTGGGTGGCGCTGGCGCGATCAGGAAGCGCCTGCCTCTGATTGGAGGGCTGGTTTCCATGGTGACCGATTGATTGCCCGACTCGCAGAGACTCAAGGGGAATGAGCAATGGGCCTTTCTCCCAAGCTGGACAGCTCCGGGTTTGGCCTGGCAGGGGAGATACCTAGGACTCCTCTCCGACCTGATGGGCTCCGCAGGGAACAGGAGGGCCCCCGCAGGGAAGAGGAGGGCCCCTCAACTCAGCCCCGGGGAGCCATGGTTGGGTCCCTGCTCCATGTGTGTCCTGAGCTACAATGCAATGGGAAGGGGCGGGGTGGGGGAGGGGGCTAGAAAGCACCTACCCTATGAAAACGAAGGCCCTGAGACTCAAACCTGGCCCAGTAGAGACCCAAGCTCATGAGCTTAACCACCAGGCTATGACGGTTCCCCGTGATGTTGGTGAGGACTCAGCCCATTGATGGGGGTATGCACCCCAGCATGCACCCTTGGACCACCAGAAGGGAACTGACAGTGTTGAGCCCTGAGGGCGAGGGAGAGACTGGTTGCTGCTGGGGGAAGTCAGGGCTGGAGTGTATGAGGGCTTTGAGAGTCCTTGAACATGGACATTCGGGATGAATTGGGGCTGAGAGGCCTCGGGTTCAGAATGGGGAAATAAAAGCATCCTGGGGGAGGGCTCTGGCCTTCACAAAAGGAAGGTGTGGAATGAGCAGGGTATGTGACTGGGGTCTGATTCTTCTTCTATGACAGCGGGCTGTCTGGTTTGTTAGCCCCCAAACCCTGTCCCCCATCTTACCCCTTCCCACTCCCTTCTCTCCTGCTTTCTCTGTGGGTCAGGAGATAGGCTGGTTGGACTCTGACTGCTCCCTTTGCTGGGGTCTGGATGCTTCCTTGGTCTGCACCCCCCCACCCGGTGCCACACTGGTGCCACCTGCCAAAAGGAGGAGGTTGGCAGGTGGCACCAGTCGGTGGCTCCCCTCTTGTACTCCTTCTTCCTCCCCAATTCCTCCTTAAACCACTTCCTTCTGTCCCCTGGCCTGGGAGGACCCTTTACTCTTTTACAGAGTCTTCTCCTGCCCTCAGAGGTGATTGGAGGTGATTTTGTCCTGATCCCTGCCACAGCCCTATCTCCATCCTAAACCCAGCCCTCCTGCTCCAGTCCGAAGATTCCTGCCCCAGCCTGACTCCTCCCCAGTGCCTACCCCCCACCCTGCACTGCCCTAGCCCCTCTCCTATCTAGCTGCCTCATCTTCCCCCAGGACTCTCACCCCAGCCACTGCCCCTCTCCTGTCTCTGCCTCCATCCTGCCTGCCCCTGTCCCTGTCCAGCCCTGCTTTCACTGGGAGCCTTGTCCCAACCTCTGCTTCTCCGATGGGCTTGCTTAGGCACGGGCCTCATTGGCATTCTGTCCACAGCTGCACCCGTCTCTGGCTGCAGGCGCTGTCGGGGTGAGGGAGAGAACGAGAAAGACAGAGGTCAGGGCTGCAGGTTGCGGGGAGGCCTAGGTTTGCTCCCTGCACCTCCTCTCTGGGCAGCGGGGCTCCAAGCAGGACTGGACATAGCTGCTTCTTATCAAACACCTACTGGGGGCTGGAAAGCTCAGACAGCAGCATCTCTAACCTCCCCGGGCGGCCCGCTGGGGCGGGTGTTATTCTCCATCTCACTTGGAGAGGTGAACCGATGTGTCTGTGGCAGATACTGACGGGCTTCATTCACCCCGGACCCAAGTCCTCCTGCCAGAGCCCCTGCGCACTGTCTTTTGCTGTGGGGTTGGGGAACGTGAGAGTCATTGGCCCCCTACTTCAGGCGCTCCTGGTCCCCAAAGGTCCCGTGAGCTCTCCAAGGATGGTCAGGGTTCCCATAGGCACAAAAGGGGGTGAATGAAGAGGGGGAGGGAAAGGGGAAGGAAATGCATGAGCAAGTGCTTGGAGACTGGGACACTTTAGGGAGGATAGGCCTGGGGGTTGCAGCTTGGGACAAGGCCGGGCAATGGATCAGAGGCATTTTATATAGGACTTGGGGACTTGGAGACCCAGCATGGAGGCCGGGCCTTATAGAGAACTGGAGAGCCACTGGTTGTTGAGCAAGGGACAATTGGCTGGATGCCAATGTACCGATTCCTTCCTTCCTTGGTTCATTTATAAAACACGTACTTAGTGCCTTCTCTGGCTGTGCCTTTGCTGGGACTGGTGATACAGAAATACCAGTCACACTCTTGGTTCTCTAGAGCCTCCAGGGCTCACCAGGAGAATGCATATTCATGGATTCACGCTCATGCATATTCGTAATGCATTGCCCTAAAGACCCACTGGTTCGAGGAGAGCTTTGGTATACTGGGGGCAGTAGAGGGGAGTGAGAGATCTGGAAACGTTTCATAGAGTCAGGGTCTGAATGGGTCTTGGGAGGGTCCAGTAGAGGATGCCAGCCCCCTGGGCTGGAGATAAAAAAGAAAATTCTAGGCAAGAGGGAACAGCAGGAGCCCCCGCCTGGAGGGAAGCTTGATCTTTGCTTAATGGTTTGGGTTTTTGGTAAGACTGCAGGGAGGAGCATGGCCTGAATGGAGAGGGCAGTGAGGAGCAAGGAGCACGGGAGTGGAAAGGCATGACAGAGGCAGAGAGGCAGGTCACCCTGTCTGCAGGGTAGGAGATAAAATGGAGAGAACTCCAGGGGGACAGAGAGACCTGGCAGGAGGTGGTGAAGGTCAGAGCGGAGGGGATGGGAGAAAGGAAAGGACTTCGAGGTATCCACCCATCCATCCGTCTAGAAAATGTTTGCTGAGCACCTACTGTGTGCCTGAGGCCAGACATGGAACTAGCAGGCTCGCTCACTGCCTGGGTAGGCGGCTGGGGGCTCAGCTGGTGAGCGTGGAATGAAGCACGCATAGAATTAGGGGGTGGGTGAGGGACACTTTGAGCTCAAGGAGCATAAATCCAGGCGCCGTGACTGGGGATGGGTGGGGGCGGTAAGGAACAGGGCTAGGAGAAAATAAAAGGTATTTCCAATGGGGGAGTAGAAAGAACTAATGGCGTGCATGGTGCTTTGCTGGCCTTCTCATTTAATTTTCATTTAATATCATTCCCACTTTTCCGGATGAGGAAACTGAACCTCAGAGACTTCATCACTTGTCCCTTAAGTGTAGAGGTGGGCGAACATTTTCTGGAAGGTGCTAAGTAGGAAATATTTCCAGCTTTGGGGGCCATACCTCTCTGTCAACAAGACTCAAGCCTGCCCTTGTGGAAAAGGCAGCTGAATTCAGGAGCAAAAATGAATGAGTACACGGCTGTGTTCTAATAAAGCTGTATGAGCGTTGGGATTTGAATTTCGTATAACTTTCACGTGTCAGGAAATATTCTTCTTCTTTTGATTTTTTAAATATTCAAATGCTGAATATTTATTTTGAACATTAATTTTGAATATTTTTGAATATTTATTTATTATAAATATAAATATAAATATATATTGATACATACATATATATTTATTTGATATTCATTTTGGAGACTATTTTAATAAGCAATTTGTTTAATATTCAAAAATGTAAAAACCATGCTTTGTTCCGGGTTGTCCCCAAACAGTTGTTGGCTTGTGGGCTTAGTTTGGCCACCGTGGTTGGGAGGTGGCAGAGCCTGGTTTTCCATCTGGATCTGCAAGTCTGGGGACCTCCAGCTCCACGTGCTGCGCCCCCACCTCCGCCTCCCTCCCTGGGGCTCTGCTCAGTCTGTCTGGTGGTCCAGTCCTCCAGGATGCACTCTGCTCCCAGGAGGCTAGTCTTGGGGGGAGGAGGCAGGGCGGGTTGGCCATGAACTCTGGATCGGCTTTTCTGGAAGGGGGTCCCTGACCAGCCCCTCACCAGGTGGGAAGACCTTAAACCTCTCCCGGCCTCAGTTTCCACATCTGTAAAGTAAAATATTCCATTGTTAGGGTCACAGTGAGGCTACCGTGAGAGCAGGCCTGGGAAGGCGCCTCCTCCCTTGGCGGCCTCAGTTTCCCTTCTCCACCCGGGGTCTCCGAGCCTGGTCTCCACTGCTCCGCGCCTCTGCCTCTGTGTCTCCCGCATCCTCAGCCCCCCTCCTTCACGCGGGTGTCTCCCAGCTGCCACCAGCGCCAACGGTTTCTCGGTTTCTTGGTTTCTCGAAAGCTTTTAAAAATGAGGCTCCCTCCGGGGCGGCGGGGGTGGTCGGGAGCGTGGGCGCCGCCCGGGGGAGCTTCCCTGATGGGGGGTTGGCCGCGGGGGCTCCCGGCCTTTGGCTGGGAAGATCTGTGGTCGGTTATTATGGAAATCAGGCCCCAGCGGCAGGCCGGGTGGCGCGGGAGCCGGGAGCCCGCAGGAGCGCCTGCTGCTGGCTGGGCGCTGGGGCCCGGTGGGGGGGAGGTAGGCTGGGGTGTCCAGTCCCCTCCGCACTGCCGCCCCAAACGTCAGCGCGCCCTATCCTCGCCGAGTCCGCGGGGCCGGGCGGGGAGGGGGGAAGGTTCCAGGGAGCCGGGGCCGATGGGCCGAGCTGCCGCTGGAGGGTCAGCGCTTTGACGTGCTGGGGACTGGGGGCCGCGGTGCGGGTTATTTTCAGTCCCAACGGAGGGGAAGGTTGGGGGCCCACGCCCTCCCTGTGGGAGTAGGACGGGGCATAACCGCAAATTCTTCTGCTCAGCACTGTGGCTCTTGATCTATTTAAAAATTTCCATTGATGTGGCCCTTATCACTCCCATTTTATAGATGAGAAGATAGAGACCCGCGAAGGCAAAGCCCACAGGGCAAACACCTGGGGAATCTGAACCTGAGGCTATTAACGCCTGGGGCCGGTTCTCCCGCCCTCCGGCCTGCCGTCCCCAGCGGGAGCGATGGGCCACTTGAACTTCCAGGCACCCCTTCCCATCCTGAACTCCCCACGCCTCTCCGGAGGGGGCCTCTGCGGATGGGGAGACAGACACTCTGCCCATGTGTGGGGCAAAGCTGAGGCTGGGAGGCGGATCCGTAACGCTGAGACCCCCCGGTCCTGCCTATGCCCTGTGGGGTGAGCAGAGGGTTTGAGGTGAGCAGGGAGGACATCCTCCTCCCATCTCTCAAAATCCAATTCCTTTATATGTTTCACATTCTGGAGAAGGGAGACCATCTCGGCTTAACGGTGACAGAGAAATAAAACTAGGAAAGTCAGATGGGTTTGGCCACTCGGTAAGCCAGAAAAATGACCCCTGTGGAAAGGCAGGCAGCAGCCTTGGAAAAATCATTGTAGCAAAGAAGAGCAGCTATGGCGTCTGCTGTCTGGCTCTGTAATGAGGCGGAGAAACCCACAAGTACACGGGCAAAGGGCAGGAGCAGACAATTCACACCTGAAAGAAACCCAGGGGCTTAACCATCGCATGGAAAGAAATCCGTTCCCACTCAGAGACATGCGAGGCATGCAAACTTTAATAAATGCAATTCCATTCAAATTCACCAATATTTTAAAACATGAAGTTATTGAATCCCCTGCCCAATCAAACTCTCTAACTGAACTGTAGTGTCGGGCCTGTCAGAGCTCTGCGAATGTTAGCTGCGCTCAATCCTCACCATGGCCCCAGTTCACAGAGGAGGAAACTGAGGCTGAGAGCGGTCCATTAGGTAATTTGCCCTGGTTACACAGCTGCAGAGTAGCTGAGCAGAATCCCCTGTCCCACTGCCAAGCAAGGGCATTTAACCCCCAGGACAGGGGTTCTCAGAGTGTGGTCCCAGGTCAGAGGCATTGGTGTTACCTGGGGACTTCGTACAAATCCTGGGGTTCAGGCCTCATCTCAGAGCTACTGACTCAGACTCTGGGGCTGGGGCCCAACTCTTCGCATTTTAACAAGCCCTCCAGGTGATTGTGATGCTGCGATTCAAGAATTAGTGTTCTGGGGCCCCTGGGTGGCTCAGTAGGTTAAGCCTCTGCCTTCAGGTCAGGATCTCAGGGTCCTAGGATCAAGCCCCGCATCGGGCTCTCTGCTTAGCAGGGAGCCTGCTTCCTCCTCCTCTCTCTCTCTGCCTGCCTCTCTGCCTACTTGTGATCTCTGTCTGTCAAATAAATAATAAAAATCTTAAAAAAAAAAAAAAAGAACTAGTGTTCTGGGCTCCGGGCTCCAGGTGAGCAGCCAGAAGGGGGCACTAGCTCCCCTTACAGAAGACAAGTTAGACTGGCCCCACCCTTTTGGAATACCCATGGACAGCAGGTGTTCCGAGCCTGTAAATGGCCAGTGATTGGACAAGGGTTTATTCCTGATGCTTTTTAGACAACGGAAGCATGTGCAAAGCTGGAAACAATGTAAGTCTCCAACAATAGGGGATTAGGGGAGAAAACTATGGTTTATGGTCTATGGTCATTGAGAAGCGAGTTTGTGAAGCCTGGGAGGCGTGGGACAGTGAGGGTAAATGGCATGTTCTGGTTTGCCCAGGGCATTCTCAGTTTTAGCTCTGACAGTCCCGTATTCTAGCAAACCCATTGGCCCCAAGGGCTGAGGACGGCTGGCCATCCTAGTTGTAGTTGGGACTTGTTCTTCTGTCAAAGAATTTCTGTTCTCTCTTCTCAAAGGGCAGGTAGGAGGATGGTCCTTCTCATCCCCCTTGAAGTTAGGTGCCTATATGACTTGCTTTGGCCCATGAAGTGTGAGCCAAAATGATGTGTCATAACCAGATGATGCTCCTGGAAGCCTGGGTGGGGATGGGACTACTTCAGCCTGGTTCCCGTGTGACTGATAAGCAGAGGTCCCCGGCCACCCCTCTTCCCCGCACTGGGCAGACCATGGGAGCAAGGCATACAGTCTTGCGTGCGAAGCCACTGACATTTGGGGGTTATCTGTTACATGGCATAATCTAGCCTGCCCTGACTGCCACACGTGGGGGAATGTGAAGTCCGCGGTGTTAGGAAGACACACATTACAGACTTGTAATTGCCGCAGCATTACACAGATGTGACACACAAACCTTGCAGGTGTGCTGCCAACAATCGGAAGTGTTTAGACTGATCAGGTGGAGGAATTTTTGAGCTAAGTTATTATCCTCCTGATCATCGCATTATCCAACTTTCCTATAATGAGTTTTAGTATTTTTTAAATAGGGGACATTTTATTTATTTATTTAATTTTTTAAAAAGATTCTATTTATTCATTTAACAGACAGAGATCACAAGCAGGCAGAGAGACAGGCAGAGAGAGAGGAGGAAGCAGGTTCCCTGCTGAGCAGAGAGCCCCATGCAGAGCTCGATCCCAGGACCCCGGCTCACAACCTGAGCCGAAGGCAGAGGCTTGAACCCACTGAGCCACCCAGGCACCCCAATAGGGGACATTTTATTAAAAAATACTTTCTTGGTGTCAACATGGGGTCCTCTCTGGGCTCTTATTCATTAAATGAAAATCCAGAGGAGGAAGAGAAGGGAATTAAGCTTTCACTTCAGAGGATCAAAGGGACTGTTAAGGTCAAGAAGTTAATCCTCTTGGGCAGCTGCAAACTCCCTGCTGGATCACTGGTCCTCCTAGCCTCAACAGCCCAGTGGGAACAAGTGGAGCAGATGCTACTTTTAGGCCATCTGACTCTGGGCAAGTCACAACCTCGCTGAGCCTCCACATTCTCATCTGTTAGATGGGAATGACCTTGCCTACCTCGCGGGTTACCGAGAGAAGCAAATGAGAGGAGGCATGCTCAGTAAGTGTTGGTATCCTCTGCCTCTGTCTTCCTTGTGCAACCTCCGTGGTGGAGCACCCTTTGGCCATGTCCCTTAAACTCTGTGAGCCTCAGTTTCCTTGCGAGGAAGGAGAAAGATGGTTTTATAGACCCAGGCATTCCCTTGATGAGGCTGGAAGTCCCTGGGCAGAAGCTGAAGATAGGGAAGAGGCGAGGGCTTGGAGATCTTGGAGTCCAGCAGCAGATGTTGATCCTGAGCTGATACCGCCCCCCACCCCGCCTTGAGATTTGCAGCCCCAAACCACAAGACTGGTGTGCTAAAAGCCAAAACTGTGAGCACTTAAGATCAGGACAAAAGCAGGTGCTGGGTCTCCTTTGGAGGCTTGGGGCTAGCACACCTGTTTTCTGACATCTCTGGAGTCTTAAAGAGGCTGGGGTGGTCAGGGAGAACTTCCTGTAGGAGGAAGGCTTTAGCTCGTCTTGCAAGGATGGCATGGGCAGCTCCTGGCACCTGTAAGGGAGGGTACCCTTGCTCTCGGCCTCGTAAGGAAGCCCCCATCAATAATCCAAGAGTGGCAGCTAACATCTGTGGAGGGGACATGTTGGACTGGGCCAACTGTCCTTGTGATCAGCCCGCACTAGTACTGGGGCCAGACTTAGGGAAACTCATAAGGACTGTCCTCTCCCCACCTATCTAGCAAGTGTCCCTCCCTACCCCTACGGGCCCTTCTCCCCTGTTCCTCCCTGCAGCTCCCAGTGCTTTGCCTCTCAGGGAGGTCATTTGTCCCTCTTCTCTCTTCCTGGCCTCTGGCCTCAGTATCTGATGCATCCATGTTTCTCCCAGAGCCCAGGGCTGGCCTGGAACCAGGTACCGGAAGAGCATGTTCTCCCCCACGGAGGCTCTGTGGAATCCGGCTTTTCTCCTGGAGGGAAGCTGGATTTTAGGAAGAGGAGGCTGTGCGCACAGCTGTGTATAAGAAGCTGAATGGGGCGGTGCTGACAGTGCCCGGGGGCGGTGGGGGGAAGGGCTGTTGCTGGGGATTGGTCTTCTCTGGTGGCTGTGCGCCCCAGAGAGGGTCAGCCTCTTGTCCAAGATTACGCAGAAATTTGGGGCAAGGCCGGGACTTTGACCTAGATGTGTCTTACTTCTTCAGCCATCCTGGGGAGGTCTGACAGGGTGGGGGGACCATGCAGGCTGGGGGGAATGGTGGGGTGTCTGCTACCCTTGGAGGCCAGGCCCTCGGGGCATTGGGGTGAGGGTGGGCCTTTCATGGAGGGGAAGCAGGGGCTCCAATCGAAGCTGGCAGCCTGGGTGGGAGGAGGCCTCTCTGTGATTCTTTGATATTCACACTTTGCGGACCCCTGGGGAACGCCTGAGTCATCGCTGAGCCAGCAAACATATTTAGCTTCTCTCGTTGTCCCTAATAAATCAATTTCTCCAGGTCTCACACCTGCCGCTCTACTCCTGGCTACCCACCCCCTATCTCCTGCCTGCTGGCATCCGGGCCCAGGCCCCCAGGGCCAGTTCGGGGCTACCAGGCCAGAAGGGCTCCCACTCCCTAGGCATGGGGCAGACACCTTCTTGCTTCCCAGAGCCCCCTTGTTCTTTCCCACTCCATCCCAGGGTGTCCTGTGCCAAGCCTGTCCTTCCTTGCTCAGGGATGGCCTCTGTTCAGCAGCCATATTCCTGGATCCCCAGTCAGAGCTTCATGATGAGGGGCACTATGGTCTCAGAGACTCGAGGGATTCTTGTGTCTGCTCCTTGGCCCCTGCTAGGGCCTAACCTCCCTCAAACTTGTATCTTCTTGGCCCTCTGGGGCTTGTGTTTGGGGAAGGGAATCCCAGAAGTACCTGGCCTTGTCACACCTCCTTGTCCTAGCTCCTCCTGGCCTCCACTTAGCTCATCTTTCATGGGCACCTCTTCCAAGAAGGCTTCCCAGATCTTCAACTATCTTGCCCCCATGAATCTTTCCTGTTCCAATGGCCCCAGTCTGTTTTGTACCATGAAAGCACGTGCATGATAAGTGTTGTATGGAAATGTTGAATCACTATATTGTACACCTGAAACTAATATAACACTGTATATTAACTAATGGGAGTTAAAATAAAAACTTAAAAAAAAAAAAGAAAGCACGTGCATGGTTTGCTTTGTAGTGATAATGATAGCACTTAACATAACTCCAAGTAGGTACCCAACACTCTTCTAAGTGTTTTGAACATATTGAATTATTCCCATTTTATAGATGGGAAATCTGAGGCTCAGATTGCTTAGGAACTTGCTTAAGGCACTGGGTAGAGTTAGGCCTTGAACCCAGGTCATCTGGGTGGCTCTCACTACTGCCCCCCTGTGGCTTTTCACAGTGAGTGGCTTTTCTGGGCATCTTATCTACTCCCTACCCCCTGCACCCCTCCCAAACTGTCCCAATTCACCCCAGGGCTGAGGCTGCGCTGTGCCCATGTCTGAGACCCCCTTGTGCAGGGACGTCCTTATTTAAGGTCCGTGTCATGGAACTCACGTGGCTCAACCCTTCAAGGAGGAGGATGGCATCTAGATGGGCAAGGCCCGTAATGCAGGGTCCCAGAGCCAGAGAGGGAGAGAGCCAAGGTGTCTGACTCCTGGGCTCAGCAGGAGCCCCTGGATCCGGCAGCAGGGGAGAGTGCAGGCCCGTGCTCATCGGTGCCTCGGAGGGCTGCTCGAGCCTGCAGATTCCCCTGCTTCCCCTTCCGGGATGCCCAGGCCCAAGTTCTACTCTGGGCAGCTTCCCCTCCGGCAAAGGGCAGCTCTGATCTCCCGCTGCCCGGCGGCTACACAGCAAAACTTCTCATTCCTGTGTGGCGGGAGCCCCCTGCTGCCCACAGCGAGAAGTGGCGGGCCGGCAGGGAGGTGAGCAGAGACCACCCCGGGGAGGCTCGAGGGGCCTGCGTCAGCAAGTCCCAGCCCACTGGTCCTTCCCGATTGTGATGTGGCCCTCCCCTTCCTATCCACCTCTCTGGCCAAACACCCCACCCACAGCAGCGCCAACTTTCTCCCAGTTCCCTGTGTCTCTACACACCTGCACCCGCCAAGGCTGAGGCCCAGAGGGCCTTTGGAGCCGGTTTCATTCTAAGCAAGAATTATTGTGCACCTGCTGTGTGCCTGGTACCGAGCAGGGACCGTCTGGCCTGGGAGGAGTTCACAGTCGGTGTGTGTGTTGGGGGGCCGGTGCAGCAGACACGAGGTGAGCTTACTGCAAGGTCAGATGTGTGTCTTTCCCCCGACCCAGCTGGCAACGAATACTCATGCACAGCTCTTCTGAGAAGCCTCTCTGCCCAGCCCAGCCCTCCACTGGCTCGTGTCCCCGGCCGTCATAGCACGGGTTGGTCTGGGCTGTCCCTGCCCCTCCGCACTAGGTCCCCCTAGCAGCACCCAGCTTCTTTTGAGGGCCATGGCTTTATCTCCATCATCTTTGGATGCCCGGTTGTGGGCATGGACTCTGGTACATGGTAGGTGCCGGGGGCGGAGCAAAGAACATATGGAGAAATTGATCAGTTCAGCACCTTCCGTCTTCAAGGAGCAACTTGATGGTGGAATCTCAGGCAGGGGGCGGGTGGGAAGGGTGTGGGAGCCACTTCAGTGCCCAACACATCCAGAGAGGTGGCCTAGAACCCCAGAATTCAGGATCGCCCAATTGTAAACCCCATGTGGGCTTGTCCCCCCCCCGTGCGTGGAACACTGTTGCTACTTAAACATTGTGGAAAGTTCCAATAAGTGAAGGTTACTGAATTCCAGCTCAGGAACCCCCCTCCCTCCACAGTGACTGCTGGTGTCACCCTGTGCCGAGGCAGGCTGGGCATCTGCCTCTCGACACAACCGCTCACTCTCTCTTCGGTCAGCACTGCCTGTTGGGAAGTTCTTTTGCCTTTTCCTGGCCTTGGCAGGGCCACTTCACCCCTCCTCTGCTCTGAGGGGACCTCCGTCACAAATCCAGCCTCTGGGGACATCTGTCTGGGTGGCCACCAATTTGCCCTGGGGACGAGGGTCTAGGGCCCTCTGAGGGCCAACTCTTCCTTGTCTGGCCCTCCTGCCTTCAGCTGGGAAAGGAACGAGGGTGAAGGGCCTGAAGAGGGGCATCAAGGATGGCAGGTGTGGTCACAGAGAGGACAGACCCCACTCCTGAGATGGATCATGAGCTTTATTCTGTCTTCGGAGTGAGTCCCAGGACAGCCACTCATGCCTGGGAAATCACGGCTTCCACCCCCTCAATGATGACAGAGGCAGGTGAAGACCAGAGAGGGAAAGGGGGGTGGGTGGCAGAGGCCACACAGCCAGCGTATGCCAGTGGGGGAGAGGACCTCGGAGCCCATGTTCCTCACAGCCCAGTCCTCCTTCCCTGACCTCTCACTGCCCCTTCAGGGGTCAAAGGAGGTGACAGCATTGCCATCCAGTTCCCAGGCTGCTATAGGGTCTGTGGAAGTCCTCAAATGTCTGCCAAGGCCCCCTGCAGATGCCCAACTCAGACCCTCTTCAGCACCGTGTCATTATCAGGCACTCGCACACCTCCAGAGATGGGGATCTCACTACTCACAAGACAGCTCCTCTCTCCTGACTCCATGAAAGGTGTGCGTGTGTCAGCGGGGGCAGAGGGGAGGAGAGACTGCCTTCCCTCCCCTGGGGAATGCGCCTTGCTCTGGCTCGCCCACTCAGGTTGGCGGTGGGGCAGAGGCAATGGCATCTCCTGCTTTCCTGCCAGGGAACTTCCCTCCAGAGACTCCCCCGGGGCCCCGTTCGAGGGGATGAGAAGAGCTTCTGAGAAGGAGCCTGTTCACGGAATCCTCCTCCAGGCTGGGCCTCCCTGGAGGCGGAACTGCCTGCCTGTGTGCAGGGAAGTCAGCTCCACTCTTGGCGGCGCTACCATGGGTCTCAGATGCCAGGACCCTGCTGGGGCAGTGCCTCACAGGACCCCCGCTCAGGGCTGGGACTCTGCCCCAAGCTTCTATGTCCATCAGCGGCATGGGCGCTGCCTCCAGGCAGCCCTCCTGGTATCCAGTTCACAAGGCTCTCTCTTCTTAGCTTCTTGGCTGTACCACCAGCCCTGTTTGAAGACATCTGTCTGGGATGCTCTCTGCCATTTTCTTGAGGAGTCCCACTTGTCCCTCCTCCAAAACGGACATCTTTGCGATTGGAGCCCGCTCTGCTCTTGGCTTCCCGGCAGCCTTCGGTCAGAGTCCCTCCAGCTCAGGCAACAAGAACAGCCATCTCCAGCCAGATCCTTGGGCAGATCCACTATAATCCTGTCCTTCTACCTGAAGGAAGTGGTCCCTGAGGAGGGAGGTGGCAGCTGGGGCACTGCCGGGACCTGCCCCGCGGCTGTTACCATCGCTGGGGTAGAGGGTTACAGACACAGAAGGGGCCGAGAAGTTTCTATCCAAAACCCCCAGTGTCTCGAGAACCAGAGGACTGGGACTTGGCAGAGGGCACACGGCAAGTTGGAGACGGAGCTGGGACGGAGACTGCGGGTGCTGAGTCCAGTGCTCCAGGTCCAGTGCTCCTGGCAACTCCCAGTGGTCCTGTCTGTGGGTCTGAGCTGCGTGTGCGTCCCTCAGGCAGGGACAGCCAAGCCCCAGCTGAAGACAGGAGGGGCTGGCTGAGAACCCCCTTGAGTAGAAGAAGGAGGCATTGCCATGGTCAAGGGCAGGAAGCCCCCAGGATCCCCACAGCTCCTCCTCTCCCGAGGGCCAACAGCATTTCAGAGTACAGGAGATGTTTCACAGAAGAGGAAATGGAGGCCCAAAGGGAGGACAGGGTGCTGGGTTCTGGGGCAGGTACCTCTTCAGCTGCTTTCCTCGCTCCTTGTTGTAGTGACATGGGGCAAGGGGTGAGTGCCTTTCGGGGTTTCCCACCCATCCTCCTGAGCCTTGCCCCCCACCCCGCTCCTGGTAGCTCAAAGTCATGGGGGCAGGGGTGAAGTCTGTGGGCCAGGAAAGGGTACCCTATGGAGGGACGTATGTCTCCAGGAACCACAGGTCACGGGGGTCCCGCGACGCCCGCCCCCCTGCACCACCTCCTAGGATGCTCAGTGCTTGCTGGCGATCTTCTTCTTCCGAGCAGAGACCAGGTCATAGAAAGGGACTCGGGTGATGCTGGCCCTGAAATGAGAGCAGGTGAGAGGATGGCAGGGCTGAGCTGGGTACCAGTGGGCTCTCAGCTCCCCAGGCTTGTAGCAGGGGGTGGGTCTCCCATGCACAGGACGGCCTGCTCTGCTGTGGGAGAAATGCCCGATGGCTCCACCAAGGATGAGGTCCTAGTGAGTCAGCCCTGCCCGGAGTCCCGTGGGCAAGGTGGGAGAGGGTCAGGCTGAGAGTGGACAGCCTTGGGAATTCTGCCCCCCAGTTCTTTGGACCCCTCTTCAGACTCCCAGAGGAGGTGGAAGGAACCCAAGTGGGGCCAGCAGACCTATTGCCCCCCCCCACTGGCTGTGTGGCAGAGCAGGTCACTCCCCTGAGGGGGCAGGGGGAGGTGCTCAGGGCCTCATCTATGAAATGAAGGTCCAAGTGGGTCCTGCCAGGCTGCTTCACAGGACTATAGCACGGCTCGAGGGCATAGGCCCCACAAGTTCCTGGGACATAGCCCCCAGCCCAGCAACCACTCTGGTGTCTTCCTCTGGCTGATGGGACCCAGTGTCCCCCATGTCTCCCCATTGGCTCCTGCTCCTCACCTGCCTCCCTTCCACTTGTCCCTCCACTGCCCATCTTGGAACCTTGAAATCCGCCCCTACACCATGCCTTCTGCACCTGGCCACACCTCTTCTCTGGTTCCGGTGCCCCAGGAGAAACCCACACTAGTTGCCATGGCGACCAAGGTCTTGCTATTCCATGCAGCCTGGTCGCCCACTGCCGGGTCCCCACAGAACCACATGCCCCACCCCCCATATTGCCTGGCACTAGCACACCCAGGACTCCGGGCTGCTGTCCAGGAAGGCCACCCACTGAAGTGCCCTCTTGTCTTCACCAGTACTGGTCCTTCCCCCTACAGAGCCCTTCCCTCCATCTCCACCAGGTCTCTCCAGGCTCTCTCTGGGTCCCGGTGCTAATGAGAGCACCATTCAAGAGAACGTGCCAGGCACCCGGCAAAGAGCTTTTCGTGCAACACCTTGTGGGATCGTCCCCCCGGCCCATAACGCTGCGGCCTCGCTCCCCTGTGTCCCCGAGGCCTGGCTACGGAATCTGGGCAGAAGATCTTGTATGCCAGAGACAGGAGGGAGATTCTGAGTTAGGCCCTTTTACAGACAAGGAGACAAAGCCCAGAGAGAAGCAGGGGCCTCTGGAAGAGACAGGAGGCCCAGACAGCCCTTACCGGATGGCCTCGATCCATTGGTCACGCTCCTCTGCGCTGGAGGCCGAGATTCGATACGACTCGTGCTTGCCCTCCACCACCTTGCCCTCGCCGTCCGTCTTACACGCTTTGATCTTCTGGCCCCGGCAGCTGGGATTGTAGAGCTCCAGGCAGAACTATGGGGAGGTGGGCTGGGTGAGGGCCAGGCAGGGCTGGGAGGAGAGGGCGGTTGGACCAGGCTTTCCTGGGCGTTCAGCAAGGACCAGCCACTTGGGGCTTGGACAGTGAGCGGGATATACCACACCTGGGGCCGGCTTCCCGTGCCAGGCCAGGTGGCCAGAGCTGCTCCTTCTCACGTTGAGAACTTACTATGTGCCAGGCTCGACCTAAGTCCACAATTTCCCCTAAAAGCCCCAGCTCAGTGCCTGGGAAACTGAAGCTCAAGAAGGAGCAGAGACTTACTCAAGGTCATCAGCTAGTGTCAGAAGCAGGCTCCAGGAGACAATGAAACCATGCCTTTTTGATGCCATTGACCTGCCCTCAGGATCCACGGCCTCAGGAGGGAAATTGAGGCAACCCTAAACCCCACCGAGGGCCTCCTGGAGGGCCCAGGCCAGCTGCCCTCTCCTCCCAACCGGGGTCCAGAAATTCCCCCAGCGTCTGGGTCTCTCAGGACCCCACTGCGCCACCTACTGGCTTCTTGGGGTCATCCACCTTCTGCACGGAGAGGTTCTCAAGAGGTATGATTCCCCGGGGCTCCTTGTCCTGCAGGAGGGGCAGAGGAAGGCCAGGATCAGCAAATGCAGCCTTGACACCCAGGGCAGGGAGTGAACTTGTGGGGTTCCGCAAACTCATAGAGGAGCACACTCATCTTCCCAGACTCTGTCCAGCCCTGGAGCGGGGAGGGGAGCAACGCATGGAGAGCCTGGGCTGGGAGTTAGGAGGCTGGACTGCAAGCTTGGTCTGGGCTTGGCCTTCCTCCTCCTTGCCACTCAGTACTCCCCCCCCCCCGCCCGCCCCGTGAAACAGGTGCAGAGAGGTGAATGATCTCAAAGGGGTCCCATGCTCTGTGAGTGGACCGCTTAGTGGGAGTTTGTGGGGGGAGGGGCAGGGGCAGGCTCAGGAGACCCCTGCTCACCGTGGTGAACTCGAAGTAGTAGAGACAGTTGTCCGTCAGGATGAACCAGCGCCGTTTCCACGTCTTTACTCGGCCTCCTGCAAGAAGCCAATGGCACAATCAGCCGGATTTCCTCTCCCAGTTCTCTTTCATGGACACTTCCTTCCACGGGAGTGGAGCCTGGAGAGCTTTCCTTTGTCCCCTCCCCTCAAACCTCCCAAACCCCAGCTCACCACACTTTCCCCCAGACCCATCACTTTGCCTCTCAAATACCCTAGTGGCACTCACCACTCCAGGCTAGCCCTGGACACTTGACTTGGCATTCAAGGCTCCTCCATGATCAGGCCCCAGGACCAGTGGTCGCCCTTCCCCCTCAGTTCATCCCTTGGCCTACTCCCTGATTGGCACCGGGCTAAGCATTTCATCTTTCGCTTGCCAGACAATGTCCTAGGTATTTTTAGAAAATATTTGCTTATTAATCTCCAGAACCACCTATCGGGAGGACCTGTAATTAACCCCATTTTACAGATGAAGAGGCCAAGGCACAGGGAGGCTCAGTCGTGGGCTCAAAGTCCTGCAGCAGAGCTCAGATTCAAACCCGGTGTCCTAGTTCCAGAGCGCAAGTGCTTGGCCATTTTGCCACACATTGAACCCTCTTGGTGACTGTGATCCCCATTTCACAGTGGTGGAAACCGAGGCAGAGGAACCTGACCACTGGCACATGCGTGGAGGAGCTGGGATCTGTGACTCAGAGTCTCCGTAGGGCTGGGAGGGGTCCATTGAGCAAGGAAAGATTCCCTGTGGTCTGCAGAAGGGCTGGAATCCCTGGGTATGGGGACATGGAGGGCTTGGGCAGGCACCCCTCAGCCCAGGTCTCTGCTCCAACAAGAGGGGTCTGTCCTTACCTGCCTCCAAATGCCACTGTCCCTGGCTGGGCTGTCTCTGCTGGGGACGCATCTGGGAGTGTGCCTGGGGCCAGGGGCTGGGCCCTACTGGGTTCGGCAGCCTGTCTGGGCTGCAGCGGCCATTCCCCCAACCCTCACTTGTGGCTCCTCTCTGCGGGCTGGAGGTCCTCCCAGCCTCGTCGTCATGCTGAAGGGAAGCTCCCCTGACCCACATCCTGTCCCACTTCCTCCCCCATCCTTCAGGGACACCCAACCCTCTGTGCACCTACTTGTTGGCTGTGTGGCCTCAGACAGGTCCCCTAACCTCTCTGGGCCTGGCTTCCTCAGGAACCCTCCAGGAAGACAGACAGGCGTGTAGTTGAAGTGTCTAGGGGCTGTTGGCCTCTCACCTCCTCTTCCTGCTCGTCCTCCCCCGCCCCCACTGTCCTAGGACAGACAGATGGAGGGATGGGGCAGGTGGATGGCTGGGGGCCTGGGTTCCCTGACTATACCCCCGAGGCTTCATGTCAATGTGTGCCTGTGTCCGGTGTGTGCCTGAGTGTGTCTGCCATGTGCCTGAGTGTGCCTGAGTGTGTGTCTCACCCAGTTTGAGCAGCCAGCCCTCGCGGTCAGGGTTGAAGAAGGTATGAGTGAGGTCATTGCCGTCGTCCTCAGGGATGGAGAAGGGTTCGCTCTTGATGCTGTCGAAGAGGTTCTGTCCCCAGAGAAGGGAAGCAAAGAGCAGGCTGTGATGTCCATCCCAGTCCAGAGCCTGGACCCTGCCGGGCCCCTGTGGCCTGGAAACCCTCCCTGCTTCCCCCAGGTGGCTGGGGTCCCCAAACCCCACTGCCTGCCAGGTCCCCCTGCCCCGGGCTCTGGGGCCAGAGCAGCTTGCGTGGAGGCCGCTCCTCAGAGAGATTGGGCCCAGTTACCTTGCCTGTGCCTGTCTGCTTGCTGGGCTGGGTCTCCCCCACTGGGTGAGGTGCTCCCCCAGGGCACACCTGGGTGTCACAACCCCCAGGACTTCCCCAGGGCCTGGCCTCAACCCACTTGGTTACTTTTTACCAACCAGGCGGTTAATGGTCCCCCCCACCTCCCCCAGCACCCCCACCCTGGCCCCCATTGCAGACACTCAGCTGGGACCTGTAGACCCCCACACGTGTTCACCTGTGTGTGCACACATAAATGCTCAGACACACTCGCATATGCACTGGGGGGACAGCAGCCAGGGGAAGGGCCTCCTTGGGTAACATCCATGAGGGGAGGGGGCCCCCTTTTTGCTTAGCTGCTGTAGCTGAGACTTCCAGGTATACCTTGGTTAGGGGGACACAGAGGAGCGACCAGAGGGTTGGAGTTTGACTGCCCCTGTGGGGAGGCCCGGCCCAAGGACAGACTTAAGGTGGGATGCCAAACTTGGCTCTCAAGGGCAGGGACCTGTTCCGGAGGGCCTGTGATCGCAGGGGTGGGAGTTCCCCGAAAACAGATTTCAGTTCTCCATGCAGGACCTTCTAGCAGCTAGAGCTGCTGGAATACAGATGGAGCAACCCGGTATGACAATGAGTTCCTCGTCACTGGAGGTATGCAAGCCAGGGCTGAGATCTCTCTGTGGGGGAGTTGTGGATGTCTGCAGTGGATCTTCCCAGTATGTTTTGCACTTGTGTTCTATGATCAACCCGCCCTTATTTCCAAGTGTTTGGAAAAACATTCTCAACTGTTTCTGCTTATTAAAACCAGACACAGTGCTGGATCTCCATCTTGAAGATAATTAAATCACGTCCTTCTGTTGCCTTTGTGTATGCTGCTGTTCTGATGGTTTCCTTGAGATTTTAAATGAAAAATTTCACAAGTACTGTCTGATTCCCCCAAAGTTTTAGAAATGGTGTTTGCTGGTTTTTAAAAGGTCTTTGCTGACCTGATAGTTCTGGGGTTATAATCCTGCCAGAAACAGCTTTTCCTGGGCTTGATGGAGGTGGCTTTGGACTGTCCCCAGAGTCCTTGGCTCAGCCTGGCTGTGCTGGTGGGTGCAGGGGGGAGCAGGGACCATCTGCCCTTTTTTGGAACCCCTGCTGGGCAGCCCTGTGGCCCCTCCTGCCCAGGCCTAGCCCTGGGAATTCGGCGGTGCTGGCTGATCGAAGAAAGGCCAGTGGCAGAAAGGCCTTTTCCGCAAAGCTGTCAGCACAGACAAACATTTGGGAGGCCCAGGACCAAGCAGGGGGCCAGACAGGAGGGCCTCATCCTCCTTGTGCGATACTCACAAGGGGCCCCTGGCAGCTTCTGCAGGTGGCCTGTCAGCTTGCACATTCTGCCCCCGCAGAGGAAACGGCTCGGTTCATCTACTGTTCCAGCACCTTGTAAACACCAGCCCTCCCCCATAAGTAGACACCCCTGCGCGGCAAGGGCAGCCACCAGACCTGGCTGGATAGACCTGATTAGAAAGACAACCGCCATCTTCCAGAGGTTCTGCTGGTCTTGTCTCTTCTCTCTCTGCCCCCTGCTTTCCTCTGGGGCCTCCCCTGCCCAGACACTCTCTGTCCAGGTTGCTGAGGGGCATTGACACCCCTCCCCCGCCCCAGGCTCCAGGAAGGAGGGACTGACTCCGATCAGGCCACGGTGACTGGTTTTTAGGGAGGACACGTGACCCAAGCCTGCCAATAACCCTTAATTCTGGGACTTTAGTTTTAACTGCTAAGCCAGAACAAACACTGAAGCTGCCTGGGCCATCTCTGCCATCTCTGTTGCAACTTGAAGAGAGGCTGTTTAGGAGGGAAGCTAACATAGAGGAGAAGGCTGCTGAGAGATGAAGAGACCAGATTGAGTCCTGACCTCACTGAGAACCTGGATCTAGCCGAGCCTGAAGCTGACAGATCTGAAGCTAAATTGATCCCCGATCTTTTCCATTACATGAACTGAGATTCCTTTAGCCAGGAAGCAACTGGTAGCTGGGTAGCACAGCCAAGTCCTTCATCCCAAATCCTGTCTTCTGGTCTCTGCAGAAGGAAGGGCCCTGGAGTCAGACAGACATGGGTTTGAATCTGGTGTCCTCACAAACTATGAGACCCCTGGCCAGCTACCACTCTTGGAGGTCGGTTTTCTTTGCAATAAACTGGGAAGGGTACCCACTGCTTAAGGGTGTCAGGAGAAGTTAATGAGAACATAGAGGGACCAGAACTAGGCCAGGTATATGGTCAGTTCTGATGGAGATGGAGATGTTTGGACAAGGACCCAGGAGGTCCACGGCTGCCCACAGCAGAAGATGCCCTGAACTGGGAGACTATTCCCCTGCCCGAGCCTCAGTTTCTCCACCTATAACACCAGAGGCTGGAGAGCCCTCTTTCTTGGCCTCTCTCCTTCTCCCCCTCTCCCACCTAAGCTCCCTCTCTGGGCAGCTCTCTCAGGGGAGTGGCTCCCTTCTTGGCATTTCTTGGGTACCTGCCGAGGTTCCAGGAGCTTGAAGTGTATTAACCCTGCTTCTCAGGAGAGCCACCCGAGGGCACCACACCATCTGCCCACTTTGTAGATGAAGAAACTGAGGCTTACACTCAAGGTCACAGAGCCACAAAGGGCAGAGCTGGCATTTGATCTCCTATCCTCTGAGTCCACACCCTGAGTCTCTTAGGCATTCTGCCTCAACCCTATCAGGACAGCCAGGGCAAGACGTGCTCCTGTTGCCTGTCCCCCGCCTCCCATAGTGCACCCCTCTGAAGCCTTGCCCAGCTTAAAAGCATTCTGTGTCTTCAGCAGGGCCCAAGCTCCCGGACCATTTTGGGGTACTCCTTCCACAAAGTGGCAGCCTTTGACCATTTGACGGTGATTAAAGGGGAGTTCTTGCTTTTACACATAGGGAAGATGAGGCCCAGAGAGAAGGCAGGCAGATGCCCCCCAAACTGCACAGCACCCAGGCTTCCCCCCCGCCCCGGAATTTTGCAGTAAAAGCCCTTGAACAGCAAGGACCAGGCTTGTGTGGTTTCCCTTTTTTAATCCAGGGAAGCCTCTGGATTCATTAGCGACTAGAACGACTCAGGCACTTGGCTAAATACCTTACATTTCTACACAAATCCCATGAGCTGGGAGCTCAGAGAGGTCAAGCCACTTACTAAATGTCGCACAACCAGAGACTGGGGCAGCAGGGACCTGGATGAGGCTGTGACTCCAACGCTCTCTTCCTCCCCCCTCCCCTCTGTGCTTGCTTCTCTTGGCTGCCCGGGAGGATAATAAACCCTTCCCAGACCTCCCAGGCAGAGTGTGAAGCTAAATTAGAGGTACTAGACCCTCAAGCCCTAGGAGGAGAAAGTTACAAGCTCTGCACAAATGTAGCACATTGTTATGAACAAAAGGCTTGAATTGGGAAAAATGCCCAAGGAGGTGCTCAAGAAGGCTCTAGGGGGGCGGTTGGGGGGCTGAGGCAATAATGCTGGCACGTCATTAACTCATTATCTGCCAGACCAGGTGCGCCCAGCCTCCTGCCACTGGTACCACAATGAGATGACTTACCGATTCCCAAATGCCTTTGAGATTTCGGGCATTTTACTAAGTGCTGGGGTTTTAAAGTTATTATTAATTCTTCTTCATCGTGACCTAAGCCACCATTTAGAACCTATGCTCTGTACCTGGCAGGGGCTCTGCCCTTTACATCTTTACAAATTGCTACTCCCAGCAGCTGGGTGACGCAGGCGTCATTATCCTGGTTGGAAGAATGGTGGCTTGGAGGGGGGGGGGTTGGTGAGTCATTCCCCAAGGACAAGGACCGGCAAACGGGGGAGACGGGATTTGATTTGAGCTCAAATCAGCTCTCAAGGCCTCATCCGGGTTGGGGTCCCCCCCCTTGCCCTCATGATAAACTTTCCCTTTTGAGGACCAAGGAGGGTGGTGGGCTAAGGGTACGGTAGTTCTCAAACAGGGAGGGGCACATGAGTCCTTCCAGACCCAGGCTTTGCCCCAGATTTAGCAGGGTGCTAAGCTGGGAGGGGGGTTCACACCTTCTCCTCCCCTCCTGCTAGGCTGTCACCGGGAGGCGACGGGAACTTTATTGAGCTCTGGGGCATCCTTGGTCCTGGAAATTAGCTGTCAGTTCATTTTTGCTGCACCAGGCTCTGAAGCTCACTTCTGTGTTTACAACATGGTTGTTCCCAGCCAGGTGAGGCCTGGGTTCTGGCAGTTTCCCCTTTCTGGACTGTCCTTTCTCTGTTTCCCTCTGTGAAAACTCCCATTCAACCTTCAAGACCTAGCTCAAAAGTCACCTCCTCTGTGAAGTCTTCCAGGATGACTCCCTTCCTCTGCCCCAGGAGAGGGACAGTAGTGTCCTCTGTGTCTCTGTAGCTATGTTCCTGTAGTTAGTACAGCATGAATAATAATTCACAGGGCTATAATTCATATATGCATCATCTTCCCACCAGACCCTGAACTTGGCCTAGGCTTGGTCTGTGGCTGATTCATCCCTAGGTGCTCCGTGCCAGGCACAGGGCCGGGTGCAGTGTGGCAGGGGTGGGGTCTGTTTGAGGAAGAGACAGGAGGCCCGCATTCTGCTTGGCTCGCAAGCTGCCTTATGGAAGACCTCAGTTTCCCCCTCTCTGGAGGAGGGAAGGCTTTGAGCTGAGACTGAGAATTTTCAGCTCTGACATGCTGAGAGTCTAAGAATCTGGGATTCCAAGCAATACAGCTGCATTGTGTGAAGCACCCTTTCTAGAAGGTGCGAATGAATGATGGGTGCCCAGGGTCCCCCAAAGGATGGAGTCTGGGAGGGCCTCCTAGGTGGTCTATAGCAGACATCCTCCTTAAAATGGGGGCCCCTTGGATGTGCCCATCTCAGGACTGACCCCTTTCGTGGTGGCTCATCTCAAGACAGACACCAAGCTGGGGAGTCCATCTCAGAGGAGCCCCTTCCTGGGCTATCCACCCAAGGGGTGGCTGGGGACCAGGTTGGGTGGGCCGTGCCCCTCTTACCCGCAGCTGCTCCTCAGGCAAGTCACCGCCGTCATTGATGCCACGGTTCATGGACACGAAGCGCTCGAAAGGTGGCCTGTCCCGGACATTGGGGTTGTGGAGGCTAGTGTTGAGCATGATGATGGAGAAGGACAGGACATAGCAGGTGTCTGCGAGATGGGACAGTGGTCACCGTCCTGGCCCCAGTCACTCTCCCCTCCTCTGCCCTGACCGCTTTGAGGGGCCAAGCATCACCTATCTCAGCACCCCGAGGCCCACACTGTCTAGATTGGCATTCGAGGCCCGGCCTCTTCCCGACTCTTGCGGGCCTCCCTGCTCCAAACAAACTTCAGCAGCTGAGCCCCTCCCACACCTTCCCACCCCTGCACTTGGGCTCCCGCAGGGTGGGGGGGTGGGGGCCCTGCCGGGCACGCCCTCCCCTTCCCTTCGCTACCCATTTCAACCCTCCCCTTTCGGCTCCAGCTCCAGCCTCTCCCCGAGCCCTTCCAGCCCCCCTGCCCACTCTGTTCTCTGCTTCCTCAGAACTCGGAGAACACT
This sequence comes from Taxidea taxus jeffersonii, assembly GCA_003697995.1. Taxonomy (NCBI): domain Eukaryota; kingdom Metazoa; phylum Chordata; class Mammalia; order Carnivora; family Mustelidae; genus Taxidea; species Taxidea taxus. Next base: position 31,589 of record RCUC01131467.1, read on the forward strand.
TATTGTTGGCTACACTGTTCAAGGCTTAGTCATATGTTGCTTGGCCGTCTTGCCTGCACCGCAGGGCTCCTGGGGCCCTAGCTGCTGTTGCATTCTTCAGACTTTCAGGGGCTAAGCATTTGGGAGGGAGGTGTTTGCTCCTCTGGGTGCGTTTTTAATCCCCAGGTCCTGAGCCAGGGCAGTCCAGCTGTGTCCCCAGCACCCTGGTGGACCTTAGGGATGTGCCTGACCTCCTCCGTCTGCTTCTCCATCTGTGACATCGGGAGGTTTAAACCGAAGTGTCCTCATGCTCTAGAACACTGAGGATTTCGCCTCTGAAAATAGCCGCACCCACCACCTAGTGGCTGCCCGTCCCCATTACAGCCCTGTGAGGCATGTACCCTTACTAACCCCACTGCACAGAGCAGGAAACTGAGGCACAAGGAGGGCCAGTTACATGCACCGTCACAAAATGAAGTGGTTAGACTGTGATTCAAGTCTGGGGTTTTAAGATTCCATCCTTTCTACAAGTATGTAGTGTGCACCCACCAGTGCTGTGGACGGGGGATTCGCTGGTGACTAAATCTGACATAGTACCCCCCCTCCCCGTGGGATATTTAGACTAGTGGAGGTGGCAGAGACAGATAAGCACACCTCTGGTTATTTATATATAACTACAAGCCAGGGCAGATACTCTGTGGGACCCAAATGTGGTCACACAGCCGTGGACAAGCCACGGCACTTCTTGGAGTCTGTATTTGATGCAGAGAGGAGAACACTGCTGACCTCAGAGAGCGGACGCCAGGATCACCTGATGCTGCCCACGTAAGGCTCAAGAAATGGAACTTGTTATTGTTGCTCCGGGAGCTTCAGGTACAGAGAAGGAGCCAGGACAAGCCTGCAGCGATGACTTCTTGTCCGCCCTGCTAGGGGCGGGGTGGTCGGCTGTGGTATTGATCTTCGCCGAGATCTTTCTAGACCCCTGCGTCCCCGGCCTCCTGCCCAGCATGTTTCTTGCCACTGGCCTTTGCTCTGATGAAGACTCCTGCCTGAGAAGTCCTTTCTCCACCTTGACCTCCTGGAGAACTCTTACTCATCCTTTAAAGCCCTTTTCAGACCTCACTGCCTCTAGGAAGCCGTCCTGGATAGGCTGACTCCGCCATCACTGCCCTCAGCCAGGGGAACTGTGCATTATTTCCTGCCTCATCTCCCAAGGACTGGGCCCTGAGGCTCCGGCTGACAAGCGCCCAGCAGGGGCCTGGCCCAGGGAAGTGTCTGGCCCCTGGCACTCAGGGAAGAAGTCTGGGCTCCCAGGGCCCGGATGCTGGGATTGGGGGTGGGTTGGGAGTGGGGTGGGGGTGGGGTGGGGGGATGGGGCTTAGGGGGCAGGGCAGCCATGCGCCTGTGGTCGTGGAGGGGTCTGATAGCCCCAGGTCCCCTCCCACGCTGGCACCTGTGGACTGGAAGACCCCTGGGTTGCAGAGACAGTATCGGGTGGCAAACGTCTCCATCATCCTGTCGATCTTCTGGGCCTCGCCTGGCAGCCGGAAGCTCCACAGGAACTGTCTGGGGGAGAAATGGGGCTGTGGGTGGGCGGGTGGGGGTGGCTGGGGACCCCGGAGAAGCTGCTCCTTGCCTCAGTCTTTATCCTGTAAATGGGATCAGGGGGAGATGGCTTTTCTCTCAAAGTACAGGAGCAGAGTGTATGCTCCCCTCTGCTCTTCTGGTTCCAGAACCCTTTGTGGCCTCCTCCACCTCAGTCCAGGGTGGGGGGCTCTGTCTGCCCTGGGATCGGACAGGGGACCCCTGGGCAGGTGCATTCTCTTGACCGGGCTTCCTGTTCTTTGAACCCAAGTCCTTCCAGAGCTTCAAACTTAGCTCCCCAAGGTCAAGGGCTGTCTGTGCTGCTCCTCTCACACCTCCCCCTGGGCCTCACCTTGGTCTGAATGCCCAGGGACTGCTCAGTAACGAATGAAAGAAGGAAGGAAGGAATATTGGAAACTCCTGACCACCTACCCCTCTCCCTTAAAGAGCATGAAAATCGAAGGGAAGGCCACATTGCTTGGATGGTAGTGGCTTCTTCCTTTTCTGCCTCGCAAACTCCTAATCATCCTTTAAAACCCAGATCAGGTGCCCCCATTCAGGAGCTGAATTTCCCAGCATTTCCCATAGCAGCAAGACTTACTAAGCCAATTCTAAGTACTTTCTGTTTAGTTGTTACAGCCCTATGAATTTGGTACTATTATTTTATTTATTTATTTATTTTTAAATACTTAATTAAATAATGAATTAATTTGAAAGAGAGCAAGAAAGAGAGCGAGAGAGAGCACAAGCGGGGGTGGGAGGCAGAGGCAGAGGGAGAAGCAGGCTCCGTGTTGAGCCGGGAGCCGGACACAGGTTCTGATCCCAGGATGCTGGGATCATGACCTTAGCCGAAGACAGAACCTTAACCGACTGAGCCACCTAGGTGGCCCTATTATTGTCATTTTTAAAAAGATTTATTTGTTTATTTGACAGAGGGAGTGAGTGGGTGGTGGGACAGAGAGAGAGAGGGAAAAAATCTCAAGCCCATTTCCCGCTGAGCGCCGAACCTGACGTGGGCCCCATCCTGGGACCCCGGGATCATGACCTGAACTGACACCAAGAGTTGGATGCCCAAACAACGGCACCACCCAGGCACCCCTAATTGGTACTACTATTATTCCCATTTTGTAGACAAAGAAACTGAGGCACAGAAACTTGCCCTGGGGGTGAGTGGCAGAGGTGGGATACGAACCAGGCAGTCTGGCTCCAGAGTTTCATATGTATGATAGAGGGAATACCTACCATGCTGTATTAATAGAACAAATGAAACACTACCCTCAAAGGTAGCAGGGACGGCAGAAGTAATGGTAACAGTCATCACGATATCGAAATATGGGTGTAATAATGTAATGTGCGAGCATGAGGAGTCATATAGGCACAGGAAGGCGATCAGAGGCATCAGAGACCAAGGGCGAGGCTGTGTTTGTGCCATTAGAGTGGCCCCTGGACCCCCTCCCCGCCCCCAAGGCTGGGCCACCCCCGGGGGCTGAGCCCCGCTCCCCGGACCACTCACCTGAGGGCCTGCACGAGGTTAAGGTTGGCAAACTCGTGGCAGTCCACAAAGGCCTGGAGGACCTGCAGGTTGAAGGGATCCCTGGAGAGGGCAGGAAGGAGGGCACACGCACTTGGGAACTTGTGGGCACCCACCTCCCCAAGGGGGTTGAGGTGGGGGAGGGGGGGGAGCTGCGTTACTTTTGGATCCAGCCACCTTCTGCTCTGCTCACCTCTGTCCAAGCCCACGTCATCCCCCTCACACCCCCACGGGGTATTCACCTGGGAGGGGAGCTCTGGCTTCAGAGCAGCCTGCCCTGGGTCAAGTCTTTCCTCTGTCACTTCTTACCTACTTAAGCCACTGGACATTCCCAAGCCCCCATGTCCCCATCTGTAGAATAGAGAGAACCATGCCTACTCCTATTTCTTCCATCTTCCCAGCTCAAAACTGGAAGCTCTGCCCTTTTTGCCATCTGCATCTTCTGCTCTCTTAGGAGAAGGAACGTGTTCACAGGGAACCTGGGAGAAGCGTTGCTGGTCTAGCTCCCCCCTTGTCACTTACAGCCCACCTGCCACCCCCAACAGCCAGAGGGGTCCTTTCTCACCACTCCTCTGCCCTGAACCCTCCCACGGAGCTCCGCTTTGTCACCTCCTACTTCTTTTCTCCCTTGGTCTCTTCTAATGTCACCAGCCTGCTGTTCCTTGAACATGCTTCTGCCCCAGGACCTTGGCATGTGCTGTTCCCTTTGTCTGGAATGCTCCACCCCCAGATGTCTTCACTGCTCCCCCCCTTTAAGTGTCAAGCATCAATTTCTCTGTGAGACACTTCCTCCACAACTCTTGCCATCCACAATATCTGATGTCACAGCCATTGACCCGCGGTTCTCAGTGGTTCTCATCTCCCTTCCCTGCTTTATTTGCATCCCAAAGAACTTACAATTTTCTAACATATTTTACATATTTTTGGATCTGTCTTTTGCACTAGAATGTTTCTCCCTGAGGACAGGATTTTTGTTTGTCTTGTTCACTAGGCTAAATCTAGCGATTTGACACTGCCTGGCATGTGATAAATACTAAAAAATATCTATTTATTGAACAAATGAGTGAAAGAAGGAAGGAAAGAAGCCAGGCTTGGGTTCAGAAGGTGGAAAGGAGTGATCAGTTAGCCCTTTCAAGCCCAAGAGTCATGACTTCCCGAACATAATTCACCCCCTCATTTACCTGCCCACATACGCACACACCTATGCACACCTGCACACCCACATTCCCTATCTCCCTAAGTCCATACCCCACCTTACCTCTCCCCCAGGTAGGTGCCAATGGCCGTCTTGTTGAGGCCCTCGCCCTTGTACAGGAACTGGGCGATGTCCTGGACGTTGGGGGTCAGCAATTTGTGCTCAATGAGATACTGGATGCCCTGTAGGGGGTACACAGAACCCATGATCAGCCCCAACACAGTCGCCAGCTGGAGAGGAGGAAGGGAAGGGGGCGGCCTGTGGCCAGGCTGCAAGACAGATGGTGGGGCATGGGGGCCTGGCATTCTGATGTAGGCACAGACTGTCCTGCAAAGTTCTGTCCCTCCTTAAGAGAAGCTGCCTTTATCAGGTGGTGAGTCCGCCATCACTGGAGGCATACCAAGAGAGATAGCATTCCTGCAATGAACCAGGTTCATGCCATGGGCTCCTCAGTTTCCCTTCAGTCTGAACTCTTGGATTATAGGCTTCAATGATTCTATGAATTTATAACTTTAAGGTTCCATGATTCAGACTTTCCTTTTGTCCCCTTAAAAACTCATATATTTAAAAATAGTGTTTCAGGGATGCCTGGGTGGCTCAGTTGGTTGAGCGGCTGCCTTCGGCTCAGGTCATGATCCCAGCATCCTGGGATTGAGTCCCACATCGGGCTCCTCGCTCAGCAGGGAGCCTGCTTCTCCCTCTGCCTCTGCCTGCCACTCTGTCTGCCTGTGCTCGCTCCTGCTCTCTCTCTGACAAATAAATAAATAAAATCTTTAAAAAAAATAGTGTTTAATTTTTTTCTCACAAGTAATTTATGTTCATTGTATAAAAATTAGAAAAAACCAGCTAAATCAAAAGAAGAGGAAATTGCCAAGTCCCACCACTCAGAGGGAGACACTGTCCATTGTGGTGCCTTTCCTTCCCTTTCTACATGAAACTGCTTTTTCTGATCTGACGCTGTCACACACGCCTCTTCCCCCACCCCCCAGCACTCAGAATCTGTCCTTCTAATTTGGGGAGTTTGAGGGGTCCGTCTCTGGTTTTCCGGGAGGGCTCCTCCATGTCCCTGTTCCTGTTGGGGAAGAGTTTGCTGGAAGATGTGGGGGCGGATTGAGGGGGGGAGGCTCTCACTGACCAGCAGAGGGTCATGGGACTCCCTCAGGGGCCCCTCCCTGTGCTCTGGTGGGAGGATGAGTTAGTGCACTTGTGTGCGCGTGTACACCTGTGTGTGTGTGTGTGTGTGTGTGTGTGTGTGTGTCCCGTGTGGACGGGGCTGGGGTCTGATGCCTGTGGCTGCAGGAGGCGCACGGGCGCGTGACACTGTGAGCCTGTGTCCCTGTGATGGGGAAGAGGCAGCCTTCTCAGGTTGAGCAGGAAATTTCCAGGGACGCCTGGGCTGCCCTGACCCCACCTCCGCCTGTCAGCTTGTGGCTTCCTCTGCCTTTGTTCAAGCAGGAAGGGAGCCCGCTGCCACCTAGCTGGGTGAGAGGTGGGGCTGGGGTTGCTTGGAGGTTGGGCGGAGGAGTGGGGGATAGGGGGGAAGGGGCGAGAGCATGGCTGGTCCCTGAGCCCTGGGTTTCTCCGTGCCAATGTCCCCAGACTGAGATGCTGGAAGACACCTGTGGAGACTGAGCCCCGAGATCTAAGGGCCCCACTGTCCAAAGCCCATCTCACAAAGGAGGAAGCAGAGGCTCAGCCAGCAGAGTCCAGGTCCGTGGACCTCACGCAAGGTCCCCACATCCTCCTCCACGGCTCCCCCCTCACGCTATGCTGTGGGGTGACAGACCCCTTCAGCCTCGATGGGCCGTGGGATGCTGGGCAAGGTGCTGAGCTCTGCTGGGCCTCAGTTTCCTCCTCTGTACGGTGGGTAATTGTCAGTTGAGGGGAATAAGAGGACGTTGCGAAGGTGTCTGGCATACAGCTCCCCTGGCCCCGTGACCACCTGAGCCCCCGACAAATGCCTACCTTCACGGGGTCCATGTTGAACTTCTTACGCCCGATACATAGCTCCTTCTCTTTCTGGGCCAACCGGCTGTAGACACAAGGATGTCAGTCGGGACCACCCCGGGCTCCCAGGGCCGCCCCTCCAAGCCCCAAGGATGCTTTGCTCACTAGAGCCAATATTCCCCAAGAGCCTCCAGTGGGGTTCTCACACCCTGCCTGGGGTCACCTGGGAGAGTGTGAGAAACGCATGGTCTAGGCCCCTTCCAGAGCTGCTAAAGGAGATTCTTCTGATGGGCCCAGCTCTGGAGCCATGGCCTTGGGAGCCCAGAGTTGCTCCAGGGAGAGCATTGGCAGGAGAGGGGAGCTGTGCTCAAAGTGGGGGCAGGACAGCAGGGAGGCTGGAGGGGAGGGCACAGGCTGGAGCCAGACTCCTGGTGCAAATCCTGCCACTGTTTTGTTGGCTGAGCCATAGAAGCTGAATCACTTTAGCTCTCTGGGGCTCAGTTTTCTCATCTGTAAAATGGGGATGCCACCATCACCTGCCTCCCAGCACTGTGGAGAGGGGGAAATGTTCGAAATAGCTCAGTGGTAAGTGCTCTGTGAGTGGGATGCTGTTGTTAGAGCTGGAACAGGGCACCTGGAGACCCAGGGCAGCCGCGTGTGTGCCCATGCTTGCCTGTGTGACTTGTGTGTGGGGCTAGAACGGTGACTAGAGGCATCAGAGACCAAGTGGTGGCGGGGGCAGGGTGGGGATTTCCTGGGACACAGATGTCAGAGTCCCTGCCTGAGGCCTTAGGCCTTATGTAGGGACCAACATTCTCCCTCTCTCTCTTTTTTTTTTGAGAGAGGGAGAGAAAGAGAGAGAGCATGAGCAGTCGGCGGCGGGACAGCGTGGGCAGAAGGAGAGGGAGAAGCAAACTCCCCATTGAGCAGGGCTCGATCCCTGGATTCTGGGATCTTGTCCTGAGCTGAAGGCAGACGCTTAACAGACTGAGCCACCCAGGCGCCCTGGAACCAAGATTCTTATTCGCCGCAAGTGGTGACACTGAGGCCCAGGGAGGGGCAGGGACCATCCCTAGGTCACAGAGCCAGTGGGGGTCTTCCCAAAGCAGGTGCGGGTGGATGACACCCTGTGGGAGGGGTGAGGTGGGCCAGCCTTGGCCTTGCCCTGGCCAGGCTCTGGTACTTGTGAGGTCCTTGGTTCCTGGTCCTCCTCCTTGGGGCTGAACTCTCCTTCTCCGGGCCCATACCATGATGTTCCTGGCCAGTGAATGATCAGGGGCTGGGTCAGGGTAGGTTGGGGAGACTTTGGGTGGAGGGGGTTGAGGGTAGGGGTGTCTCTCAATAGAGGTCTGTTGGAAGTAAGGACCAGACCACACCACAAGATGTAGTCTAGGGTTCTCCCTGTTCCAATCTCACCTCTACTGCCGCTTCCTCCAGGCAGACCTCCTGATTTCACAAGGACCCCAGACCCAGGCATGGCATACAGCTTCCCTCATGCTCATTCCTGGGGTGTGACATCCTTGGGAAGCCACCCCGGCAGCTTCTCATTGTACCCTGGCCCAGTCCCTCACCTCTCCTCCGCGGTCTCAAAGCAGTCAATCTGGGCAAACACATCTGCGATCTCATCTTTCAGCTTCTGTGGGGTAGTAGGGGGTGTGACAGGGTGCAAAGTCAGGGACGGAGGCTGGGATGGAAAAAGATTCCTGAACCCCCGCCTCCCACAACCACTTTCACCCCGGGTGTGACCCCCGACTCCACTGAGCCGCCACCGAGGGTCCTTACCCCTGACAGGTCCTTCTCCTGGATGCTTCTTACCCTCACAATCCCAAGCCAACCTATTGCCTGTTGATGCCCAATTCCCCAAGGGCTCCTGTTTTGGGGGAGGCAGTCCCCAAGTTCCCACCCTTCACCCCGTTCTATTTCCGGCCTTCCCATCTCCCCTCTGCAGCTGTGGCATCTCCTGCCTTTTAGCCAAGCCTACCCAACAAGCCCTCCTCCACCCAGCTGCCAGCTTCCTGAAGGACAACTTGGCGCCTACCTTTCCCCAACACCTTTTGTGGCTCCCTACTGCCTCCCAGCCACAAAGCGTGAATTCCCACCCAGGAACCAGGCCCCGACTCCTCTCTGGCTTCCAACCCCCGCCCATTGACTTTGAAATTCGCCCTTGACTACGTACTTACGGGCCAGGAGTTACAGGTACACCAGGGTACCAGAAAGTGCAGGCCCTCTTCTCAAGGACCTAGTAATCCCAGTGGAATTTACAGAAGAGGACACTGAGGTGCAGAGAGGTGATGTGACATGTCCAAGTCCTGATTCCAAATCTGTGCTTTCCCCACTCCCCTCTAGCCTTTTTCATCTTGACCCTGCAGGAGGTACCCAGGGGTAGAGGAAAAGGAGGTGCCACGAGGAGAGCTTGGGAGAGTCCCAGGCTGCAGGAACTGTGAGTGCAAAGGCCCAGGGGCAGGACGGAGCCTGGCACATTCCAGGAACAGAACCAGGGCCTGCCTCAGAAGTAGCCTAAAATCAGATGAGTGAACGGCTGAGCAACTGGTTCATTGGTGAGTGCCGGGCACACACTGGTGTTATCTTGATGAAATGGTTTAAGTTTTAGAGGGGCTGAAATTGAGGCTCAGCGTGGAGATGAGGCCTGATGGGGGCCACATGGATGGGAGTAGAGCCTGCCATCCCATGAAGCGTAGAGAGCATTGGTCGGGACAGGGCACACAGTAAGTGCTTAGCTGACGCTCCTGGCTCCCTCTGGGTCCTGGCAGCTGGGGACTGGCAGTGGGGAGTCCCCTGGGATTCTGGTCTCCCCACTCCTGGGGGCCAGGGCCGAGGCCACGCGTGGGCTGGAGTCCAGCCCTGCTGTCTGACCAGGCTGAGGTCAGGAGTGAGTGGGGAGGTGTGTGAGTGTGTGCGAGGGTTTGCTTGTGGGCGAGTGGGCTTGGAGGGCGTGTCAGCATGAGTGTGTGTGTGGACGTGTGCATGCACGTGTGTGAGTGTGTGCACACACCTGGATGTCTTCCAGAAGCTGCTTTCGGTGCCACTTGATCTGCTGCAGCTCCTGGGTCTCCCCGCTGCTCAGCTCTGTTGGGTCTGGACAGAGAAGAACCAGCAGTCACTGGCCCATTCACCACCATCCCCTCCATCACTCCGCTCAGCCACACAGGCTAGCTCTTGCTTCCCCAGGGCCCTCTTTCTTCCAGAAACCCCTGGCTTGCTTGCCCTTGTCACTCAGGGCTTTAGCCCTGATGTCACTTCCTCTAGGAGGCCTTCCCTGACTACACACTCTAAAGCAGGACCTTCCTCCACCTTCCCTTCCGACCCAGCTTTGTACCCTCTTGGTATAGACGCCCTGAAGTCATTTTGTTGATTTGCATGTTTCCTGTTCTGCTCATGCTCCCAGCACCGGGAGAGCAGACATGTCAAGAATTTTGCTCACTGTTGCATCCTCAGCCCCTAGAAAGAGCCCGACGCATAGCAGTTACTCAGAATACTTGCCGAATACCTTTGTCCTTCCTCGGGACTTTCATTTACTCCTTTCCCGGATCCCGGGTTTATCACTCACCCCCTTACTTATTTGTGCAACCAGGAAGTGGTGTCTCCTTTTGCCTCACATGCCATTGGCCAGAAGCAGTCACATGACCACACCTAGCCACAAGGGAAGCTGGGAAATGAGTCTTAAGTGTGGCGGTCCTGACGCCCTTGCTCTGTAAGATGGGGCAACTGGGTTTCGGGGGACAATTCACAGTCCCTGCTCTAGACACTGAGGCTCGGAGAGATGAGGTGACCTGGCCACGGTTCCACAGGGACAAGCCGCTAAGCCAGAGTGGGACTTGGATTGGGCTGGCTACAAAGCCTGAGGTCCTTCCTCCTCACCTGGAAATGAATGAAGGTTCTGGTTCCATGCCAGGTGCCACATCGGTGTCAGCGAGCCGCCCCCCACAACACGTCGTGCATCCTGTTTCATCCACAACACTTGTCCCGTCAAAATCTCCACGGGCTCCTCATTACTCAGAGAGAAAAGTTCTCATCCTGGTCCTGGCCTCCCCCGCCAGCCTTACTCCCCACTATTCTCAGTAAGAGTCTGGCAGTCCCGCCTGCCAGCTCCTCACTGTCCCCAACCTGTCTCTCAGTCTTACTTCCCCACTTTTGCCCATAAAGCTCCTCTATCCTGGGTTGCCTTCTCCTGTCCGCCTGTCCATACGCTCCCTGACTCTTTAAGTCCTCACTTTAGGGAAATTGGTCACATTTCTTTTCTTTTCTTTTTCTTTCTTTCCTTTTTTTTTTCTTTTTTGGTCACCTTTCTTTAAGGTTTTGCAAGGACAGTCATTATCTCTCCCAAATGAAAGCACAGAGAATATTTAAAATTTTTTTTTAAAAATTCAATGAACATATCATGTATGATTAGTTTCAGAGGTAGAGCTCAGTGATTCACTGGTTGCATAGAACACCCAGCGCTCATTACCTCATGTGCCTTTCTTAATGCCCGTCACCCAGTTACCCATCTCCCAACCCCCTCCCCTCCAGCAACCCTCAGTCTTTTTCTCCCTTTCTGGTTTTTTCTTGCTCTATTTTTCCCTCCCGTCCTCTGTGCTCCTCTGTTTTGTTTCTTAAATTCCACACATGAGTGAAATCATATGAGGATTGTCTTTTTCCGATGGACTTATTTTGCTTAGCATACCACACTCTAGTTCTGTCCACATCATTGCAAATGGCAAGATTTCATTTCTTTAATGGAATATACAATTCCATTGTATATATACCCACATCTTTATCCATTCGTCTATCAGAGGACATCTGGGCTCTTTCCATAGTTTGGCAAGCAGAGAGAATATTAAGGGCTCGCTTTCCTTACCTCTCCCTCCCATTGACCGAGCAGCCATTTTGGACTTTGAGATGGAGACTGGGTACTGGGATGGGGAGGTGCCAAGCAAGTAGTCAATATAGGGCAAGTGTCCAACTCATGTATAAAGGGTCCTACGTTGTGCCATCTGCTCCCCCCTGCAGGACGAAGGCATCAATTCTCTCGGTGGCCGGGGGTGGCGTGGGGGCATAGCCTGTTGCTGTCCCAGCTGAGTTCCTCCCCAGGAGCCCAACTCAGCCGAATAGAATTGCCTTACCCAAGGACATGCCCCTCCCAAGGGACAGCCACTGCATAAAAAGCCAAGACCTTTTGTCTAGTTTCTGGACCTGAACCAGTATTCAGACCTAGACTCTGCTGACTGAGGAGAAGGTCTCCAGAAGGAAGGGTCCTGCAACACTGGGTCAATTACATATGGTAATAATATATTGATAATGACTGCCCTTTGTGGTTCCTTCAGTGAACAGAGGGCTCCAGTAAGCTTCATGGACAGGTCCCCCAGGTCCCCCTGTTACCCACTGTGGTTGCACCAGTTCCCTCAGCTCACACTATGTCTGCTTGGGTGGGTTCCTTGTGATCTTTCTGGCAAAGGAGCAAAACACCTGAATTTGGTTCCAGAATGGGTGCTTAGTGTTTGGGGACCCATAAAAACTAGACAGCTGTTGAACTATATAGGCCCTGCTCAAAGGTGTCCTGGAGAGACAGTGTGAGAAGTCCTCCCAGCAGGCAGAACTGCAGCAGGGCTCCTGGTCATCCGTTTCATGGGCAAAGAGCAGGGGCATGAAGCAGGAATACACATGCATCTAGGGTGTGAAAATTCCCAAGGGGAAATCTAGAATGGAGTCAGGAGGCCAGCAGGGGGAGCTCTCATCCCCCTCTCAATTGCAGACTCCACTGGAGGAGACACACCTGGAAAGTGGGAAAGATTTTAGCTCCTCCTTTACTCTCCCAGCCGGAGGAAGGAGGCTTTTCTCTTCCCTTAGCAACAGCCCAGTGGATGAGAAAGTTACAACTCAGTGATGAAAAGCCACCCTCTCTTGAGCTCCCAGGTAACTAGGGATTAATTTTTCGACTCCCTTCTCCTCTATAAAAGAGCCTCCTGTCCTTTATTCTGTGAACTTGCCCTGGGTTTGGCCCTAGCTCGCTTGTCCTGGATTGTAGTTCTGTATTATTCTGGAATAAACCCATCTTCGCTGGTTAAGTAACTGGCAGGTTTTTAAAAATATATATTTTTAAAGATTTTATTTATTTATTTATCAGAGAGAGAGCAAGAGAGAGTGCACAGGCAGGCAGAGTGGCAGCAGAGGCAGAGGGAGAAGCAGGCTCCCCGCCGAGCAAGGAGCCCAATGTGGGACTCGATCCCAGGACGCTGGGATCATGATCTGAGCCAAAGGCAGCCGCTTAACCAACTGAGCCACCCAGGCGTCCCTGGTGGTTTTTATTTTTTAAGGTTAACAATGACCAGGAAAGGATGGCTTGGTCTGAGGCTGGAAAGAGGGAAGATTGGAAGATTGGGAATAGAGAGGTCTAAGGAAGAGAAGTGGATGGTTCCCTGGGAGTGGACACGGAGGGTGAGGATTTTTTTTTTTTTAAGATTTTATTTATTTATTTGAGAGAGAAAGAGAAAGAGTGCAAGTAGGGGGTGGAAGGGCAGAGAGAGGGAGAGGGAACATCAAGCAGACTCCCCACGGAGTATGAGCCTAATGCGGGGCTCGATCCCCCAACCCTGAGATCATGACCTGAGCAGAAATCAAGAGTCGGATGCTTACCGGACTGAGCCACCCAGGCGCCCCGAGGGTGAGGACTTTTGCGAGACACACTAATGCTCCCTGGCAACCATCCAGCACAGGAGAAAGCCTGCACCACCGAGCAGACAGCATGACTGGCCAGTGACGTCAGCCCGTCTCTGACAGGCCAACCCCATGCTGGTACAACTGTCCGTGGGTGACGCCACCCCGGGACCCGGGCGGAGGCTGCGTCTGGAGCCACTGACCCAGGCTTCCCCAGCTCCTGCCACTGCTGCATGTCCCGATGTTTTTCCGGGAAGGCCAACCAGCAACGTGGTGACAAGTGGATTACGTCGGATCCCTTCTACTCTTTTAAAGGCCAGTGATCTGTCTTGACCGAAAGCCATACATGCTCTGGTCACACAGTGGCCCTTCCTTCCCATGGATGCTCAGCCGAGCCCTTTTCTGGAGGTTTCCAGAGTGCTTGATTGGCCCACTCACTCTGAGTACCACCCGACATCACACTGGGCCAAGGGAGTCTCTTTACAGTAAAGCTGGTGTCGGAGGTGCATATGGCCCAGGGCCTGCTGGTCCTCTCCACCACTTCGCCACCAGCAGCTGCCGGCCGGATGGAGCAATGGCGCGGCTTCGCGAAGGTGCAGCTGAGGTGTCAGCTCGGAGCCGACATCCTGCTTGGATGGGCACTGTCCGCCCGGATGCACCATTAGAAGGTGCTCTGTCCCCAACAGGTCACCGACATGGATCCAGGCCCAAGGAGGAGGAGTGACTCCACGTACCCTCCTCCTGGTAACCCCTGGGGGTTTTCCTTTCCGTCCTTGCAACTCTGAGTTCCCCAGGCCTAGAGACCCTGGTTTCCAGAGAGGAGGGGGGAGGTGGCCCTTATACCAGGGGACAAAGCCAGCGTCCCATTAACCTTCAGCTCAAAAACACCTACCGTAGGCCAGCAGCTCTGTATGAATTATGCCTTTTAATCCTTCGAGCTCCTGGAAGAGGCCAGGACCCCAGGAGGCACGTTGACTCGAAGCTCCTTCTCTCGTCCTCAAGTGACCCCACTACCACGCCCTGTGCATCTCCTTTGTTCCCACAGCCCCGCCCCACCCCACGCAGACCATAGGTTCCGCCCTGGATAACGGCAGGACCTCCCTGTGTCTCCTTGCCTCCACTCTGCACCTCCAATCCAGTCTCCTACAGCATCCCCGTGTCCTGGAGATAAGACCTGAATCTGGCCCAGGCCCACCAGTCCCACACACATGCCCCCATCCCTGGCTCACACCGCACTGTCCCTGACCCGGACGTCCTTGGCTTGCTTACTCGTGCGCCTTCCCCACGGACCTGTGTGCTGGCTCTCCCCCACATCTGCAATGCCTTTCCTTCTCCCCTCTGCCTGGCAGCTACCACTCATCCTCTCCCCTCTCAGGTGCCCTCCTGTGCAGTGTCTGTCCCTCCTGTCCCCACAGCAGGTCTGGGATCTGTGTGGACCACTCTGAGTTCTTGCTCAATAAACAAGCGGAGCCGTCTGATGGGGGGCGGCACGCTGCGGGGGCACCTACTACGTGCCAGGCCCTGTGGGCTCTGGGCTCTCACCATCCTCTATCCCACTGGGTCCCCACGACAGCTCTGGAGGAAGGTCTGTCTGCTCTCACTCTATAGATGAGGCGCCTGGGGCTCAGAGAGGTGCAGTGACCTGCTTGAGGTGACACAGCTGGAGGATGGTCACACCCAGGCCTGGCTAGGACTCCAAGGCCACCGCCTTGATTTGAATCTTCTGACTCCAGATATTTTCATGCAAATCGTCAAAACCCCAGCCACCCTCAGCCATGGTGGTTCCGACTTGGAAATGCTGACCATGACGACTTGTTCGAGAATGAAGGCCAGATGCTCAGTGATGCCCACACTTTGTTCCTCTTTCCCCCCTTCTGGGAGGGCTGAGACAGAAGGCCAGCCGACTTCCTCGAGCTGGGGAGACTGAGGCACAGGTGTGGGTGGAAAGTTCTCGGGAAGGTGGGATGGCCTGAGGCTGGGGAGGGGGGTTGTTTTGCATTTTTTCCTCACGGAGCCTCTTCTGTGGTTTGATGGGCAAGCTCCTGGATCCTCTCTGTCCCCTGTCCACTCCTGGCAGGATTCTGACCCCAACAGGATTCTGACGCCTGAGCTGCCCCAACGGCCATGGGAAGCACCCGACCTTCCAACCCTTTAGTTCTGTGTTTCAAAATGGGGACTTCTCTGCATTTCAGAGCTGAGGGCACAGATGTTTCGGGGAGGGTGACAAGGACACAGAGCGAGAGCCCGGTGATGCTGGAGTTTCAAACACCGGAGCAGCTCATGGGAGGTGTAATTTGCTAACAGTAGTAATAAAACACAAACAGATAATAAAAGAAGGACCGTGACCTCTGTTGGCTCCTCCCTTGGCTCTGAGTTTCACACCTCACAAGGGCTGCCCATGCCCATGCTGCAGGCTGGGGCTGCCCTCTGCGCCTGCGCCTAGGCCAGCTGGGGGTGCCCCGGTGCCCACCCCGACCCACTCCCCAGCTCCTCCTGACTTCCCCTTTGTCCTTCCTCTTTCCCATCATATTTTTAGAAATCGTTCTGCTTGCAGCCCTGCTTCCAGGACAGCTGGCCTTGCTTCCCCTTTCCAGGGCAAGAAGAGGGTGCGATCCTGGGGTCCCCGAGGGCAGAGGCTTCTCAAAGTCTCGGCTCGGCATGAGGGTCACCAGGGCAGAAGGGGGTGTCTGGTGGCGCTTCTCCCCGGCCCAGCCCCCGAGGCTTTGTGGGTGTCGTGTGGCTTCCTCCCCACCCCCTGAGCCAAGCTGTGTCTATTTTTAATCGCACCCGGCCTCCCTGCCCCAGCCCAAAGGTGCTGTCTTTGGTCACGTAGAGGCTTTGGCTGCCTGGACCTCTTGCCTTCCCTGCATGTCCTGGGGGAGGGGGACTGATCTGCTTCTGGGTAAAACACAGGGCAGGAGGGGAGGCTGTTCTGGGGGACCTTGGCCACCATCCTGTCTATGGTGCAGATGGGGGAATTGGAGCCCACAGAAAGAAATGGCCCATCCATCACGACCACGGGCAGGTGGGTGTAGAGCTGGGACCCGAGCTGGGTGGGGTTGACCCCCAATCCCTACTTATTCACTTTCCCAGCTCAGGCCTAGAGGACAGTGTCCACTAACAGATGATGAATCTGAGCTCAGAGAGGGGAAGTCATCCGGCTGTGGACGGGCATTGATTAAGACCCACTCTGGGTAATGGAGGATGACCTTCCTTCCCTCCCTCTGACTCCTCCAGGAAGTTTTCCCAGATCTCCCCCCTCCCAGGTGGAAGGAGTCGCTTCCTCATCTGCCCTGGGTCATTGAACTGCAGGATCTGCCCACCCCCCCCCACATCCTGGACCAGCAGCTCCCCCACGGGCCGGGTCACTGCTGTCCCCAGCACTGGCCAGCACAGGCCCTGCACACGGGAGGACCGCTGATAGCGTGAATGAGTGAATGAACGAACAGTCCGCGGAGATCTCAAACCCACCAGCACGCCGCCTGCACTGACTTTACTCAATCCATGCCCCATCCAGGGCCAACCTCAAGAGAGCAGCTTCTGGCCTCCCACCTCTCACAGCCCAGGCTAACCGGTGGCCCTGCCTCCTCTCAGGGTCTTGTCCCCTTTCTGGCCACCTGACTTCAAGCAAGTCAGCCCTCCCCTCCAGTTCATGTCTGGGAGCCTCCCTTCCCCTTAGAGAGACAGCCATCCCTGTTCTGAAGGATCTCAGTCTATGAAGCCCCAAAAGAACAAAGTGTTAATGGTGGGAAGATGGGCCATGTGTGCGGGCGTGATCTCCCTGCCTCTGATGGCCTCCTATCTGCTGAGTGACCTTGAGCCCCACCCTCCTCCCTGTGTCCTGCTTATCTTCTAGGCACGACCTAAGACATATGCTCAGGAGCCTGTCCAGTCTGTGAGCCACATGCCACCCAAAGCCCAAGGACTGTTGAAAGGGATGTGTGGTTCTCTAACTGTGCTCCCCAGAGCCCCAGGGAGGCCTGGTGGGCGGGGTCAGGCCCCGCTCTGTTAGGTTTTATTTGAAGAAAAATGGTTCTGTTGCTCACAGGGTAGATGTCCTCTGAACCTGGGGACTGGACAGCTCCTGGTAGCCCTCGTCCTCCAGACTTCCAGGCAGTGCTGGGGTATTCTGAGTACAGGGCACGGAGGCTTTGTCCCATTCCTTCTTCCTGCCTTGCAGAAACCCAGCACCACCTGTTCTCTCCCCTACTGACTGTGCAGACTATGCCTCTCTTCTTTCCCCCCGACACACGGTCCTGCTCACTGGGGAGGGTCTCAGCCAGGGTTCTCTGTGGCTCTTCCCCAGGCCCCCTTCGGCGGCGCTCTAGGAGGTGGTCTCAGCCTCCCCAAAGGCTGTCCTTACCCTCAACCCCTAAGGGCCAAACAGGAGCTTCAGGGCCCTTGTGCTGCCCAGAAAGCCACTGTCACCAACGCCATCATCTGCAGCTTGAGCAATCTTTCTTGCACTGACAGTTCCTTCCCCCTGGAATATTCCTTTCCCAGAAACCCATAGGGGTTGTTCCTTCCTTCCTCCAGGCCTCTGCCCAAATGCTATGTCCTCCTGACCTTCTTGACCACCTTCTCCCATCATCCTTACCCTACTTGGCTCTTCCTTTTCTTTCTTGTCACCTCCTGACATATTCCATAAATACCTTTACTGGCCCCCTACAGCGTGAGCTCAGGCAGGCAGGGACCTGGCCCGCTTTGTTCACCCGATCGCCAGCTCCTGGAGCACAGCTAGGCAGCTAGCCTGAGCTCATAAACATTTGTGGCTTGCTTCTGAGTTTCCCACCTGTCTTAGATCTATTTCTATATGGATTCCTTCCAGGATCCTGTGAAAGCAGGCACGATTGTCCCCATTTTACAGAGGAGGAAACTGAAGCCCGGAGAGGTTGGCCCCAGGTGCTTACCTGGGTGGCACAGGTCCATTCTGAGGCCCTGCGGAGGGGTGGCCTGTGCTGCCGCTGCCTGCTGTCCCAGCTGCTGTTGGAGCTGGCTGGGCAGAGACGTGTCACCTCGGCTAACAGCAGGCCCCTTCCGGGTCGCCCCGCCCAGCGCCGCGTGGGGAGGAAGTCAGTCCTGTCTGCTAGGATCTGGTCTTTAGGCTCTTGACGCAGCAGCACTTCCTAAAACCAGCTGAGTTTCGTGTTGTTGGGACTCTTTGCATTTTTGGGTGTGGGCAAGGGAGATTTCAAGACAGCAGAGACAAACAAAGGGAGGGGTTGGGGGATAAAAAGAGAAAGTGAGAGAGACATACAGACGACACACACACATATACACGCGTGCGCACACATGCGCACATCGTGGCTGCTGACTGTTGGGGGACACAGTCTTCTCCAGGGGAATAATGGGTTGTTAACTTAGCAAACTCCCCAGATAGAAGCTGAAGGGTCACCTTTGGACAGCTGGGCACCCCCCCGCCCATTCTACTCTACAAGCTCTCCTTTGTCTACTCTCCCTTGGGAAAAGGAAAATGGATTCAGAGCTAGGAAGGGCTTTGCTTCCCCTCAAGGACACGTCTGGCTTTTTCCTGTCCAGTGACCAACTGGCTGTAGGTTTAGTTTCCCTCTTCCCTCAGACTGCTAGGAAAATCAAAGTCAAATCTGAGGCTTCTTTGCAGCTGTTCGATTGTAGCATATGGACTTTGGGGCCAGACTCAGCTGTGTGACTCTCAGCTCGGCCACTTGGGACCAGTGAGGACTTGGGCAAGGTCACTTATCTGCCATGAGCCTCAGTTTACTTCCCTGTAAAGGGGGAATAAAAATCCTCATCTCGGGGTTATAGAAAAGATGGTGAGAGAGAATGTGCATAAGACACTTGGGACAGAGTGGGTACTCCATGAGCATGGTCTCTTTTCCCTTTTGGTTTCCTTTTCCTTTCTGGTTACAATTTCCAACTTTATTTCTTGTGCCTTTTCTGGCAGGTTGATCCAATTTCTTGATGGAACAAAGTTTGTGTGAAGAAATATCTATAAAATAAATGCTCACGTGGTGTAACTTTGTGGCACCCGTAGGTTCATTCATCTGTTTCCCTATGAGGCTGGAGGCCCCATGAAGACAAGGTCACCTCCATGTCTCTGTGTCTGGTAAGAGCAATGAATGAACAGATGAATGAATGAATGAAAAGAACATAGAGGAGACAGTGTGGTTGATGCCAAAGTTGGCAACCCTTTCCACCCTTCCCTGTGTGTACCTCCCTCTGCATGGCTACTTCATATGTGACACTCCTCCCGTCAAGGGGTGGGGTCTGTTTCTCTTTCCCTTGAATCTGGGCTGTGTCCCTCTCTGGTCACCTGCCTGCCATGGGAACCAGCCTGGGCTAGCTCGCTGGAGGATGGGAGGCCAGGTGGAGAATGGCCTAGCTGTCCTGACCGCCGTCTGGTTGCAGCCTTATGAGTGAGCCTGGCCAACGCTGGGAGAAGGACCGCTGACTGGAGCCCAGCCCTCAGGGTTGTCCTGTAGCACTGTGAGAAATAACAATCGTTTGCTCTTCTGAGCTGACAACTCTTGGGGTGGTTTGTTATGCAGCAAAAGCTCACTGATACAGGTGAGATCCCACGCCTTCATTTCATTGAGGTGGAAACCGAGGCTCATTTTTGGATATGCTTGGCCAAGTTGGAAATTGAATTAGTGGCCTGCTCAGGACCCGACCCGCCAGTCCTGAGCTCTCAGGACTCTTGGAACCAATCTCCCTACTGCTCTTGGGCTCATGCCTAACTCAAGGTCATTCTAGAAGAAACTTGTTGAAATGGTCTCCGTAGGGAACTAAATTTTTCTCTCCATGTCTGGGTCTGAGACATGAAAACCCATGTCCTGGGTCACTTCAAGAACAGAAATGGGAAGGAAGGTGTCATTCCCCATGTAGAAGAGTTAACACAGCAGGACCAGGACTGTGATCCTTTACAAGGCCTGCTTGCAGGTTTGGCCTTTGGCTGCTGTCTGGGAACTTGGGTCTCTGGAGGGTTTCTGCTGTTCCCTGAGGAGAGAGGCCACTGAACCTAAACTGTGCAAACACCGTGGGTTATGGCGAACACCTGCTTTCCTTCTGGGAGTCTACAAGTTGGGTGTATGTTGGGCAGAGGGTGTCTACATGACCAGCCCCCAGTAAAACCTGGGGGGCTGAGTTTCTTCTGGGTCTCCCAGGTTGACGGCACCCCCCATGCATTTGCATGCTTTGCTACTGGAGGATTTAGTGTCTCCTGTATGACTCCATTGGGAGAAGTCTCTTGGACCCTTGTGCCAGCTTCCTGTGGACCTCACCCCAGGCACTTTTGCTGGGTTTGCTTTCTACCCTTTTAGTGTCATAGATTGTAGCTGTAGGTAAGACTTTGTGCGGAGTTCTGTGAGTCACTGAAACTGAGGGTGGTCTTGGGGACCCCTGAAATGTGTCCTAATACTGCAGCCAGCCCCAATGGATGTACCTTGCCTTGGGACACAGGCTGGCATCTGGGGCTTCCCATTCTGTCTGAACGGCTGGCTGAATGGTTCAGTTATTATGACTAACTTTCTCTAAGACTCAGCTCAAATGCAACTTTCTCTGTGAAGCCTTCTGTGATTGCATCTCTCCACCCTCAGCCCCTCCAGCCCTGTTCACATCTAACAGCTTGTATACAAGTAGTCTGGGAAGGAGGGACCCTCTCATTGTGGGTGGCAATGGGTTTGGTAGATTTAATAGGAGAGGAACTGTGAAGCCCTGGATTCAAATCTCAAGTCAGCACTGGCTAACTCTGTGAATTTCTCCCATTTGAGCCTGGTGGTTTTTTGTTTGTTTGTTTGTTTGTTTTTGTTGTTGTTTTGTTTGTTTGTTTTTTGGTCATCTGCAAAATGGGGACAGGTAAAATTGTATTTCTTTATATTGAAGAGAAAACCCAAATAACAGTGGTTTAAAGAAATTAGAGGTATATTTATCTCTTATGAGAAAGAAGCCTGAGGTAGGTAATATGGGACTGTTTTCAGAGAAGCCTAGGAATCAGGGATCCAGGCTCCCTCTAACTTTTTGCTTCTATCCTCAAGGTCTCCTCATGGCCTAAAGTGGCTGCCTGATCTACAGTCATTTTGCCTGAATTTCGGGTAGGAAGAAGGAGGAAGATGGAAAGGGCTTCTTTAAAAGGCTTCTCCCTGAGGGTCTTTCTGGCCTGAGGTCAGCCCTTTTTCCTGAAATAGGTCTCTGCTTCTTCCATGTGAACTATGTGGAGTCCATAGTTGGTTATGGGACAACACACAGCAGTCTCCAGACATGGGATCTGGGAGGTCTTTAGACAACCTCCACCACCAGCATGTATGGAGTGCTCACTACATGCCAGGCACTGTGCTAAGTGCTTGCACATCCTTTCATTGAACCTTTTCCATAGCCTCACAAAGTGTATTACTACTATCCCTGTTTTATAGATGTGGAAGCTGAGTTCAGAGGGGTTAAGTTACTTGCTCAAGATCTCACAGCCAGGAGGAGGCAAACTCAGATTCTGAATTGTCTGACTTAATTCCCACTCTAAACTTAGGCAATGATCATTTCAAACATTTGGAAAGAAATTTAATGACCTGCCCACCCTTCGAAGGGGCAAGAAGTAGGAAATGTCCGGGACTTGGATCCAACTGTAGTAAAACCGCGTAGCTGTTACTTTCTGTGGCCCCAAAGCTCAGAATTCCTCACCTGTTGGACGTAGCTGACTTGAGGGCAAGAGAGCTGGAAAGAGCTTAGGGATGGTCTAAATCAATGACCTCCTTTACATGTGGATTAAGAGATCTGCAGAGAGAGGGTCTTAACAGAGTGAGTAAGGGGCAGAACCTGCCCTCGAACCCACAGCTGGCTGCACAGTTGGAGTAAACCCTCCATTGATCCCATCATCCATCCATCCATCCATCCATCCATTCAGTAGATGTATGTACATCCACTACGTGCCACGTGCTATTCTTGGCATTGGCACAAGACAGACAAAAATCTTGGGCCACATGGGGCACATGATTGAGTCATCTGGGCTGGGTGGGACGTGGCAGGTAGTGGGTAGGGTGTGTGTCTGGGATGAATCATCTCTCAAGTCCCTCCCTTTCATAATTTTCTCTGATTTCTCATTCTTTCTCGTGACTTAGAACTAGAGGGAGCCTCTGCCTGGCATAGGGAGCTCCCCTGAATCTTGGGACTATTGAGGCTCTGGGCTGTGAGAACCCAGCTGCACATGGGGCTTTGGAGGGAGCTTTCCAAACATGCCTGATATCCCCCTGACCTGTCATTCCTTGTCCAGGTTTGGCTGCAAGACTTACTGGGAGCCTGTAGCACAGAGGGACAGGAGGAAGCTGGATCTGGGGAATGGTCCATGGCTCAGTAAGTCAAAGGCAGGGGTGGAGGTCAAGGGCAGCAGAACACACTTTGATGTCCAAGTTCACATCTAGAAATTGCCCCTAGTGAGATAATTGCACACCTGTGGAAGAGGATGAGCCCATGAAGGTTCTTCCCAGGAACCCATTGGTGACAGGGGAATTTGGGAAGAGTCAAACACTCATCAGGGATTGAATGGTTAATAAATTGTGCTGAGTCCAGATGATGGGCTGGTGTGAGTCATTGAAGAGAATAATGAGGATGTAGAAGTCAAGCATCTTTTGGTTTTCAATAAATGTAACTCAGTCTAGCTTAAACTGGGATTTACTGGCTCAGTTCCTGGAGAGTCAGGGATGTGGATGACCTTGCACATATAGACATCAGAGACTTAGGATGTCTCTCTCTCTCTCTCATTCTCTTGCCCATTCTTTTAGTCTGTCTGAGCTATTTCCTTCTTTTTTTTTTTTTTTAGATTATTTATTTATTTATTTGACAGAGATCACAAGTAGGCAGAGAGGCAGGCAGAGAGAGAGGAGGAAGCAGGCTCCCTGCTGAGCAGAGAGCCCGATGCAGGGCTCTATCCTAGGACCCTGAGATCATGACCTGAGCCGAAGGCAGAGGCATTAACCCACTGAGCCACCCAGGTGCCCCTGAGCTATTTCCTTCTAAGATGGGTTTTCTCTGTAGGGCAGCCAGCCCAGCCACAAACAGTGCCAGGCTCATATCAGATCACCTTTGACTTTGGAAAGACAGCCTAGCAAAAATAAATTAATTAATTAATTAAAAAAAAATCCCAGGGAAAGTCTCTGATTGGCTAGACCTGGGTCACGTGCCCATCTCTGGACCAATCCCTGTAATATCATAGGAGGAATGCCATAATTGGTCAGGACTGGGTCATATGGCCAGCCTCCTGGTAAGGAGGGAGGTGAGAGGGGGAGGGACAATCCCACCAGAACTGCCAGGAGAAGGGTAGTTCCTTAAAGGAAGGAAAACTGAATAGAAAAAGCAAACAAATGTCCACTCTTGTTATTTCCTGGGGTAAGTTTTGACTTTTTAATTTCTCTTATTTTTATGATACAGATGATCCTAGATTATATGGATTGCTGTGGAACAACCTAGGTCTAGTGTGGGAGTGTTTACAGATAGAACAGGGGTCAGGAGCAGACTCTGGAACCAGGCTGCCTGGCTCTCACCATGATCTTGGGCAATTCATCCCCAGTTGCCTCATCTGCAAAATGGGTATAATAATAATGCCTACTTCATATCATTACTTTGAGAATGAAAGAAGTTAACCCATGTCAAGTGCGTTTGAGAGGTGGGTTGGCCAGTTGTAGGTTTTTGATAAATGTTAGCTGTTGTAGATGCCTAGAGAGAGGTTGTCAGCCTGACAGGAGGCAGGATGATAAGCTAAATGAGGATACAACAGGGAATGGTGGGGCTTGTGGCAAAATGGAGAGGCTTGTTCCATATGAAGTGGGCAGCTGGTCCTTAGGGCCAGCCAACTGTTGCCTTGAAAAGATAAGAGCCTGGGATGACCAGATCTCTGTTTTTCAAGGATCACTGGATTTATAAATTTGGGTGTGATATTAATAAGCAATTAGTTTTAAAAAATTTACAAAATGCTGAGCTGGACAGCAAGGTGAAAGCCAACCCAATGGGTGTCTCTGGCTCATGGCTTACCTGTTTGATGCCTCGGCTACCAACACGTGATGGAGATATTCACCAAAATGTTAACAGATAGATTGTCTCTGGGTTGTGGGATTTAAGGTGGTTTGAACTTTCTGTGCATTTTCTGTGCTCGTCTGAGGCTTGGACTCAGATCCCAGCTCTAGTGGGGTGGCCCGGGGCATGTGACCTGACCCTTCTAGTCGGCTTCCTTACAGGCAAAGGGAAAATAAGAATGTCTCCTCCTTTTGTGCGGAGGAGGAGATTGCAAAAGCAAAACTTGTAAGGGTCGTGGGGCAGGATTCAGAGTACAGCTGTATTTGGGATAAAGCACCAGTCCATATCTAGCAGTGCCCCCCAGCTCAGCTGTCTGAGAACGTGGGCCTTCCCCAAACATTTGAGTCTGAGCATGGGACTCGGGAGGTGGAATTTTGAGGGGAGGGGAGATGTTAGGTGAGAGTCATCCTTTCACACTGAGTAGACGGCCAGGAGTTCCTGAGTGCGACCCCGAGCACTGGGTGCTGGGGACGGAAAACTCAACAGCCACCGCCAATGCTCAGTGGCAAACCTGGGGCTGCAGGGCCTCTGACCCATTCAGTGAGGGCCTCCCGGAGCAGGGATGCCCGTGCAGAGTCTTGGATATCTGTACAAGAAAGGAAAGAATCCTATGGAAGGTCAAGCCAGAGCATGTGCTTCAGTGCAGGTGGGAGGTGGGAAGTGTTCCAGGTTGAAGGAACAGCATGAACAAAGGCTCGGAGGCTTGAGATGGGGTGAAGGGTGGGAATGGGAGGAATCCAGGCCCTAGTTCTGCCTCAGGTCTCTCCCTCCCCCGACTCTACCCTCCACTCAGCTGCTCCCTGACTCCCACTTCCCCTTTCTAACACAGGGGGCAGTGGTTTGGGGCTAGGACTGTAGTTTCTGCTGGGGACAGGAATACACATTTGCACATCAAGCATATGTAAATGTGCATGTCACGTGCACACAGGAGGTGGCCCCGGGCTCTACCCCCTCTAAAGCTCACTGGAGTGGGGCCTGGAAGAAGCAGAAGGCTCCAGTGCACCTCAGTGTCTGTGCTGTGGGGTGGGATGGGGCCAAGGTCTGGGGCAAGCAGGGGGCAGCGTCTCCCTGCCCTGGGCTTCCCTCCCGGTTGCCAGATGGCAACACCCACCAGGGCTCTGCTCATCCTCTTTGGCCCAGGCAGGTCCCTGCTGGCACCTGGAGGCCAGGGATCCTGGGAAATGGAGCATCTGGCATTTACAGTGGCAGGTGGGAGGTGGGCTTTGCCAGCCAGGGAGGTGGGATGGAGGGGGCGGCTGGTGGTAACCAAGGTGTTAGCCTATGGGGCCCTGGAAGGAAATGCTGCCACAGGGACATCGTGAGGGGATGGGGGTGGGGAGGAGGGAGCAGGTGGAGCCCCAGGAGGAAACCAAGCAGGTCCAAGACCCCGAGGTGAGGGCCTTTAAAGAAGTGGTCAGCGGTGCCTCCGGTGGGTGTTGGGGAAGTGAAGGTCTCTGGGCGTCGGGTGCGTTAGCAGCTCGGGGTGGGAGGTGGTGAGACAGGAGGAGGGGAGGAAGTGGAGGCAGAGCGATGTGGTGTTGAGAACAGATCAAAAAGGTGGGGTCCCCAGGAGCGGGGAGTGGGGGGGCGGTGGCGGTGGGCAGGGTGTTTTAAAGAAGGAGCGACTCTGCTGGGGTCAAGGGCCACTGGCAGGAGGGGTGGAGGGCCCGGGGCAGGGGGTGGTCAGCCCAACAGGAAAGGCCAGAAGATTCTCCTGGCCCAGGGGCATCTCCAGTGTCTACCTTACAGACTAAGACGCAGAAGGTCAGAGGGGCTGTGCCAATACGCAGGGATTCCGGCCCAGCCTTGGTTCTAACTTGTGGTTACGGCTGAGTCATATTTCTGGGATAGCAATTCGAGTTATTTGGGAAGCCACTTCTCTAGAGTTTTTGTCAGTCCTTCAAAGGTTGGAATCTGATACTTGAGGATTTAAACTTATGGCAGGTTCAGTCTACCTCGGAGGCTCAATTTTTTTTTTTTTTTTTTTGCTCGGAAGTGTGATTATAGACTTTAACAAAATGATCTGTTGACACTTCCTGCCACTTTGGTGTCATCTCTGGGCAGTGCTGGGGCTCCCTGGGACATCCTGCTTTGAAAGCCAACTGGTCACATTATTCTGCTTAAAGACAGACCATCAGGGGTTTCCTGCCGCCCTCCGGATGGCATTGAGACTCCACAACATGACCAGCAAGACCCTCTGGAAGTCGATTGCTGCCTGCTGCCCTGTGCTGCAGCACTAGGGACCATCCTCTTTTGTCTTGATCAGTCCATGTTCTCCTGCCCCAGGGCCTTTGTATATGCTACTCCTTCCACCTGACTTACCCTTTCTCCTCCCCATCTCTGGCCAACTCCTACCCACGCTTTAGGTTTTGGCTTAAACTGTGCTTTCTCTGGGCATTGTGTCCTAACCTAAATGCTCATGGCTTCTGTATACTCTGCCAGAATCCTAGGACCCAGCACCCTAACTGCTCACTCAAAATTGGTTTTCATCACTGGAGCATAAACGCCCTGAAGGATGAGGCTGGGTCTGTCTGATTGGCCTGTGGTGCCATTGTTGAAAATAATAGCAGGGGTGGGGGGGCAGGGATATCTCATATCAGCTCTAAGGGCCTATGGATCCTTGACTGACAATGGCCTGTGGCAGTTAAGTGCCATCTAAGGCAGCCAGCTGCCCAGCAGGCTGGGGTCCGAGCGTCTTCCCCACTGCTGACCCGTGTCAGGTGGTAATGCTCCCTCCCAGCGGAGCTCTGGGAAAAAGTGAGAGCGGAGTCTATCAGCAGTTTCCAGCCATTTCCAGCGTTGAGCTGGGGCCCTCACCTCTGCTCTCAGGTCGGCCCTCCCCATATGGGCAGGGCATCTCTGTTCATCGAACTGTTAGTTATCCAGAAGCTGGGTGAAGTAGCCCAGCTTGTGAGCTTGTGACCCTTGAGTCCCCGAACATTCTGCTGGAAGGTCCTCAGGGGTGTCTGAGGTCTCTCCCCCAGTGAAGAGAAAACCGTGGCAGGGGCGGGAGGCTGGGAGCCCGAGCACTCTGAGGGTCATTTTTATTCTTTCTTCCTACTGCCTTTTCTATCCCCTCAGCAGCTCCTCAGGCTCCATGTGCTGGGGAGGAGGCCACGTCTGGTTTCTCCGTGTGGCCCCAAGTCTATGGGGGTCCTGAGACAGGCCTGGCACAGATAGGGGACGCACCTTGCCCAGTGTCAGCACCTGAGGGGAGGGAAGAGAAAGGACTCCGGACTCCCACTTGCTAGAGCCTTCTATTTGGACCTGAGTTTTGAGGCCAAGACTTGGGGCCTTGCAGGTGGGGGTCCCACTGGGGGGCGTGAGGGCACAGAAAGAGCACGGGGCTTGCTCTCAGGCAAAGCCAGCCTTCCCTTACTGGCTCTGTCCCGCCTGGCCACGTGATGGGAGCTGGGCCACTTGGCCATGCTCAGCCTTGGTCTCCAGCTCCGCAAGATGGGACTTTTGCTCCCTTAGCCCTTAGACATGCGCAGAATGCTTGTTCTGTCCTCTGGGCTTTGGTTTCCTTTTCCACAAAACTGGAGAAAATGACATTTCCTATGGGGATGGGAGTGAGGGGTTTCATGGAGGAATACACTAAAGGCAGCTGGCATTGGGCCAGCCACGGGGCACTGGGAGGGCCTGGATTGGATCCTCAGCTTCTGGGAGTCAGCTGGGGGGTGTGGTAGGGGGGCCTAGGGTGGCATGGTAGGTGTCCCTTTGGTCGTCCCCTTCCTCGGGTTTCCTCGGAGACCCAGAAGCCAAAGGCAGCTCGCGGGCTCCTCCCTGTGGTGGCTTCAGGGATGACACCCAGAGAAACCACAGCCTGGGACTTGGGGGTTAGGAGTGGGGGGTAGGGGGGTTGGGGGTGCCTTTGGGCAGTGACTGCGGCGGGGACTGGAGGCCGAGCAGAGCCCAGCAACCCTGACCCTGTCTTCTCTTTCCCTCTCCACTCTGTCCCTCATGACCCTCCATTGCTGGCCTCAGGGCAGGGGTGAAGATGAAGTGGAGGGGGAGGATTGGTAGGTAGGGCCCTGACCAAGGGGAGGTGGGTGAGGTCACACAAAGGCTGGTTTAGATCCTATCTTTATTTAAGTGGTGGGTATTTTGTCCACCATGATTTATTGCTTTGACTTTAATTTATAAAAATATCACAAAATATTATTTAACTTGACTCGTGAAGTTTTGGGTTCCCCTTTGATTCTGTGCCTGAGGTGATGGGGTTCCATGCCTCACCCTCGCTCAGGCGTGTTGGGGGGAGGGGGCAGGTGGGTTGTAGCTAGAGTTCCAGAAGGCTCTCATGGAATCCCCCTGACTATTCCTTTGTCTCCCCTCCCAGGCTCCCTCCATCATCCACCACCCATCCGTTCATCACCTGTCCATCTGTCCATCTGTCTGTAGTTAAGAACTTGCATTCTGCATTCAGATGGCCTGAGTTTGCATCCTGGCTGCCCATCCTGGGGGAGCTCTGAAAATTAAAAATTTTCTGCATCAAAAACCAACATCAACAGAGTAAAAGGGCAGCCCACATGTGAGAATATATTTACAAATCCTATATCTGATAAGAGATTAACACCCAGAACATACAGAGAACCCCCCAAACTTCTAAAACAAAAACAAAAATAGGGGTACCTGGGTAGCTCCGTTGGTTAAGTGTCTGACTCTTGATCTCAGTTCAGATCTTGATCTCAAGGTTGATCTCAGGGTCGTGTGTTCAAGCCCCATGTTGGGCTCCCAGCATAGAGCCTACTCAAAACAAAACAAAACAAACAAAACAAACAAAAACCCAGCCTGATTCAAAAATGGGCAAAGGACCTGAATAGAGGTTTCTCCAGAGAAGACCTACGAATGGCCAATAAGGACAGGCAGGGATGCTCAACATCGCTCACCAGAGGGAGATGCCGATTCAAACTCCAATGAGATACCACCTCAGACCCATCAGGATGACTTATTAAAGAAACAAAGCAAAAACAAGTGTTGGCAAGGATGTGGAGAAATTGCAACCCATGGGCACTGTTGGCGGGAAAGTAAAATGGCGGAGCTGCTGTGAGAAACAGTATGGCGGCTCCTCCAATAATGAAAAATAGAATCACCAGATGGTCTGGCAACTCCACTTCTGGGGCTACACCCCCAAAAATGGAAAGTGGGGTCTTGGAGAGATGTCTGTACACCCATGTTCACCACAGCAATATCCAAGGTAGTTAAAATGCGCCAACCACCCCCATGCCCCCGACAGATGAATGAGCAGATGAGCAAATGTGCAAGACCCCTCACGCTGGAATATTATTCAGGCTTAAAAAGGAAGGAGATCCTGCCATACGTTACAACATGGATGGACCTTGAGTTCCTGGTGCTCAGTGAAGGAAGCCACAAAATGACCAACACCGTATGATTCTACTTACATGACGTATTTAGACTAGTCAAAGTCACAGAGGCAGAAAAGAGGGAGATGGTGCCAGGGGCTGAGCAAAGAGGGAGGAAGAAGTTAGTGTGTCATGACAGAGTTCCAGTCTGACAAGATGGCGAGGGCTTTGGGGACGGGGGGGCGGTGCCAGCTGTATGACATTCCAACTCTATCGAATACCGCAGAACTGTCCGCGTAACATGGGTAGGACGGGAACTGTGATGTCACGTGATTTTATGGCTGCAGCAAATAGTAAAAATTAGCTCCTTCAGCAGATCTGGAGCTCCACGGCAAGATCTAGGTTGGAGAAATGTATCTGGGGGGTCATCAATGTGAGGGTGACCGTGAGTCACAGGACTGCTTGTTCATGGAAGCTTTGGATGGTCGAGTTCAGATCCCCACAGAAACCAGCCTTGTGGGGTCCAAGCTGCGAGAAGGGCCCAGAACTGAAGATGAGGTCAGAGAGGTAGAAGGATAGGAGGAGACTAGTCGGGGAAGGCAAGGGTGGGAGCTCAAGGTCTTGGTCATTGGTGCTTATTGGGGCATCTGCTCTACCCTATTGAGAGGTAGGACTTTTGGGACCGCCACCCCTCCGCTTCCAGTCCACAGGATATATGAGGTTGACTCCATCCCTAGATCCAGGAAGGGGGTGGGAAAGGCAAGATGGATGTCCAGCTCGTAACATTCCATCTCCTGACTGTGGTGACTTGTTCAAGAGGGGACCAATGACCAAGATAGGGCCAGTGGGATTCAACCGTGGGGGTTTTGCTGGAACAACTAGTAAAATGATACTCCTTTCCAGCTGCGACTTCCAGCGGGGAAGATGATGCCAATCTGGGACTCCTGGTGCCACCAGAGGGATCCTGACAGGACGTGAGTGGGCAGATGGAGAGCAGGAGATGGAGTCTGGATGAGCTTCTGGATCCACCAAGGCCTGAAGCCTGCACACCTTGACTACATAAGCCAATGAGTTCCCTTTATGGCTGTGAAAATATTAAAGATTGATGCCCTCAAGTCTCCCAATTTCCTTTCTCTGCGACAGAGTCTGGAAAGCCACATCATTTCCCAGTGTCCTTTGTGGCCAAGGTGGCCATGTGATTCTGGCTAAGGAGGAAGTCCCTGGGGAGGGCATCCCTTCTTGAACAGAAGGGAATTCTCTCAGGAGAAGGCCATTTGGGCCCCCTTCCCCTCCCCTTCCTTGCCACTTGGCATGTGGGTGGGAGGCCGGGAGGCACAACCACAAGCGTGAGATGCAGGATAAATGCTAGGAATGCTGGGGCCAAAAAACAGGATGAGCCTGGCTCCTGATGGCATCACAGAGCTGCAGCTCCAGGCCTGGGCTGCCTCCTCCTGACATTTTGCTCAACGAGACAATAACCCAGTGCGTGTTCAGGCCTCTGCTGCCAAGATTCTGCCATGAGAGAGAGTCAGCGGAGACGCGGAGCCGGGCAGAGGGACCCAAACCAATGCAAGGTGAGCATTGCCGAGAATCTGGGAGAATGGGGCCTGAGATGAAGCTGTGGGTCGGCTCACTTTGCCTTCTTCCCTTCCCCCTCTGCTGTGCTGCCTTGAACCGTAGAGCCTGGAAAGCTCAGAACACCATTTCTCCCGGGTCCCTTGCAGCTGTGGTTGTGGCTGCGCCTTTGACTCTGTGGACTGAGGTCGGGAGGGGGTTGTCTATCTGCTGTTCTAGGCAGCTGCGTGTGGAGGAGCGGCTGTAGCAGGGGCAGCCGTGAACACCCAGGTGCCTCCAGCGGGAGATGGAAGGTGCAGGGGGACAAGGGATGTCTCAGGATGGGTTTGGTGGGGTGAAAGTTGAGCTCATCCAAAGGAGACATTGGTGGTTCCAGAATGTAGTCAGGGGAAGGGTGTGTGTGTGTGTGTGTGTGTGTGTAGGAAAGCACTCGGGGCTCAGCAAGAGGATGGCTGAGCCTGTGGGGTCTTGCTGAGCCTGAAGTGGCATCCACAGGGGTAGACGGGGTGGTTCATGAGGTCTAGGCTACTGGGTGGGGACCAGCCAGGTATGTGGTGGGAAGGACAAAGAAGGAGGACATTAAGGGTCTTGTGTAGGGTGAGAGATCTAAGAATGGGCTGCTGGCTGGGAGTGCAGGGGGATGGGGATGGGCAAGTGGCCAAAGGGAGGACAGGGCAGCTGGTGAGGGAGGGGCTGAGGGCAGGGCCGGGTAACCTGGAGGGGACACAGCTATACCCCAGATGGGCATGTGTGGTAGAAGGGATTTTCCTGCCTCCTACCCTCTTCCAGTTCCTCTGTCTGGTATGGGGAGGCTGGCAATGGAAGGGATCTTCTGGTCATGCAGCTCAAGGCAGAGAAGGAGGCAGCCCCATGGTCCTTCAGGCGGTCCTGCCTGTTTTGAGCGGGACTTCTCCCCTGGGAGACCTCCTGCAGCTTTGAGTATCTCTACATGAGGACAACTCCATGGTCATGTCTACCCTGGATCTTTCCCCTCGCTCCAGACTCATCAGGCAACGCACTCAACCTGCCTTTGTCTGACAGGCTTCTCGACTGAAATATCCAGAATAGAAGCCTTGACTGCTGACCCTGCAAACTCTCTCCTCCCAGTCACTGCTTTTTGGTTAAAGGGCACGTCCATCTTCGCAATGAAACTGGTGCCATCCTTGACTGCATCAGCAAATCCTATAGACCCCACAGAATACATCCTAGGTTCTGCCACTTCTCCTGTCCTCCACCATCACCTTCCTGGTCCCGGCCTTTAGCCCTCTCGCCTGGGCATCTAGGTGAGGGCAAACTCCCAGTTTCTGCCCTCGTCCCGCTAGGGGCTCTTCCTCACGTGGCCGCCAGGGGGCGCCTTCGCGATGAGGACCCGTTTCCCGGCTCCTGGCAGGAAGGCAAAGTGGTCACCGGTGTTTCCAGGCCCTTCCAGGGCTCTGCGTGTGCACTTCACTGAGTCCCACCCGCCTTCTTGCTGCCCTTGAAAACACTTCGAACTCCTGCCCGCCTTTCCCCTCGGCGGGTCCTTCCGCCGGCAGTACCCTCCCCCCATCCTTGCAGAGCTCAGTCCCGCTTCTAATCACGTTGACTTTCCCCTTTCTCTTTCTCTTCTTCCGCTCTCTCTTGTTAGCTTTTCGTGGCACCTTTCGCCACCTGTATTCTCATTATATGTATTAACTTGTGTATTGTCTGTGTCCCTAGCAGCCCGTGAGCTCCCTGGGGCAGGCACTTGGCTTTGACCACTGCCATGTCCTCAGGGGCCTCGCACTCAGGAATAGCTTGTTACATATGTGCGGTGTGATGCGCGGTGCGTGTCAACCTAACCCGGCCCAGGGGACTCGCCGGCAGGAGGCCGTCCTCTCCCCGCCCCCTCCGAGGTATTGGAAGTGTCTTCCCTTCCCTACTCAGCATCAGAGTCCCCTGGGCCGCCCAGCAGTGAAGCTGGCAGAAAGGCAGGAGGGAAGGGGTCAAATGGCCTGGGTCCAGGGAGGAGGAAGGGGACTTTGAGAGTCAAAACCCAAGACGCACCCATTGGATAAGATGGGGAGGATACCATGCATGGAGTGGAGAAGCGATCCTAAGACTACTTGCCTGGGTCTGTCTAGACCAACGGTGTGTCCATACCTTGCCTTGTTCTGTGCCCTTGGTGTGCGTGCCTGAAGCCTGCCAGACAGGCTGGGGTTGGGGTCTCTGTTCCTACCCTTCCATGAGAAGGCTAAGGAATGGGGAGGTAAGCAGAGGGTGCTGGAACCCGGGGTGGGGGACACCCCATGCTGAGTCTTGGGGGAGAAATAAGATCGGTCAGGCAGAAGGGGAGGACAGGGATTTGGGGCAGAGGGAATGGCAGGTGCACGGCCAGGCTGAGTGTGGCTCTGAAGCTTCCAGGGGTCTGCCCAGGGGGTGATAGACAGACAGAAGTGTGGGGGTGGGGACCAGGATGGGGACCCTTCCTCCCTGAACGAGAGTGAGCCTCACACGGAGGGTGAGCAGGATCCCATTCACAGTTGGGAAAGCTCCCAGCCCTCCTCCCACAGCCCTCAGCACCAACACTCCCCTACCTGCCTTCTTAGCTAAAGCTGCGGGGGCTGGAAAGTGGGAGCTTCAGTGGACAAATAGTTGGAGGGAGGGACCATGGGAGCCCATCCAGGAATAGTCAAATGCATGAACGTGCATGAATGAACGTGTAGAAGCTAAAGGCAGCTTTTCAGTGAGCCGGAAGAAGATACACTGTCAAGGTAAATGGCACTGATCGAGGGGCAGCCACCTGGAAAAAAAATTGCATCTGCTCTGTGCCCTGTAGCAACTGCCCAAATGTAAAAAGTTAAACCTTAACACTGCAAGCAGAAACGCTGCGGGAGAGCATTTTAAAAATTTGATTCCAGGGGCGCCTGGGTGGCTCAGCAGGTTAAAGCCTCTGCCTTCAGCTCAGGTCATGATCCCAGCGTCCTGGGATCGAGCCCCACATTGGGCTCTCTGCTCAGCAGGGAGCCTGCTTCCCTTCCTGCCTCTCTGCCTACTTGTGATCTCTGTCTGTCAAATAAATAAATAAAATCTTTTTAAAAAATGCGATTTCAGAGTGGCAGAGACCTTTCTGAGAATTGCCAATGAACTGAACAATATCAATATGAAAATGTCTTCACGGCTCCAACCGCCATGAGCGAAGCCAGCGATGGAACCGGGAAAACGCCACTCATGTGACAGAGAGCTCGTTTCCCTAATATGGAAATCAATGAAAAGCCCGGACGCCAAGCAAGAAAATGAGCAAAGGGTATAAAAACACAGTTCACAGGAAAGGGAAATTGAAAATGGCTTTTAACCCCCTGGAAAAACGCTCACTTGTACTAAAAGGAATCAAATCAACACTCCAGGAGCCAACCGGGTTAGGTTGACATTAGGTTGACTCCAAATCACTGCCTCCAGGAGCATCAGGAATAAGAAAGTCGTCTGAAAGACTGTTGGTGAGAACGAGGGAGATGAGCTTTCAGGCACTGCTGGGGGGAGAGTGAATAGGTACACCCCCCCCCCCGGGGGAATTTGGCACAAAGGACACCCCTGTCACCCAGCAGCCCTCCCAAGGGGGCGGGGCCTTCAGATACACGCACCTGGTGGAACTGCGCAGGCGCACTGTTGTACTTGGGCCTCGCTGTGGGAGAAGCCAAAGGTGGGGGGGGGGGGGAACCTCCCTGCCCTTTCATAGGAGCTAATCAGAATAATTCTGGCACGCCTAAGCAATGGCATCCAGCTGCAAAAATGAAGAAGGAAGCTCTTTCTGAACGAATATGGAACAAACTTCAAGGTAAACAGTAAAGGAAAAGCAGCAAAGTGCAGGACACTGGGCAGCATGGGCTTCTTTTGGGGGTCAGAGAAAGGAAGTGAAGAATGCTTTTTTTTTTCCTTCTTTTTTTCTGCTGGAAGATCCCTGGAAGGACACAGAAGAAACTGGCAATGGAGGTGGTCTCCTAGGAAGGACTGAGTGGCTTGGCGGTGCGTCAGAAGGCTGACTTATCATGATAAGCTCTTTTGCATGGGACCAGGTGAAGGTATTACTCATTCAAAGGTAATGTGAAAATATTAAAATGAAACCACAAAACTTAAAAAAAAAAAAGTTTGCTGTCTAGGTCCCAGGTTAGGGGAGCGGGAGGAAAGGGGGGATGTTGAGTTGGATGGGCCAATGGATGTCTGGGGTCAGGTGAGGGCATCTTCTGCAGGTCTGGGGTTGGCGGTGGGAACACTGGAGTGGCTGGGATGGTCCCGAGGGTGTGAAGAGAAAGGCCAAGACAGCGTCCTAGGAGCAGGTAAATGGAGTGGAGCAGCAGGGTACGTCTGTGCAGGAACCAGATGGAGCTGCTCCGTCTACCCATCAGTTGTTACTAATTTGTTACTAAATTGTTACTAAATAAATTGTTACTAAAAAGAAGAAAGAAGAAGCAGACAGTGGCTAATGAGGGACGTTCAGCAGCATTCCCCAGAGTGGCTAAGTTAGGTTTATGCAAGAATGCATGGGTAGTCGAACACGGCAAAATGGATTAGTGTTATTCACATCTCCATAGACACAGAGAAAAGCATTCGAAATTACTGTTACTAACAATAACAGGGAAACTTCTTTAATGGATAAGAATACCTGCCAAGAGCCTACATCGTCTTTAATGGTGAAACCCTCGAAGCACTCGTTCAAAAATCAGAAATAAAACAAAGACGATCATGGATTCTGTTCAACACCATGTTAAAGGCTCCAGACAACCCAAGACATTAATATTATAAAGCTTGGGAAGGAAGAAGTAAAACTGTCATTTTCCACCAATGAAGGCTATCTACAAAGACAGTCTTAGACTTGTTAGTAGCAAAATCTCTAGATAAATTATAACAAGAATTTCATTCATATGGCATGTAAGTATAATATATATGTCTAATATGCAAAATTTGACATTTTTCCGGCATAAAAGCAACAAACAGAAAATGCAATTTCAAAAGGTGTTCATTATGATGACACTGAAAGTAATAAGTTATCAAGGAATAAATCTGGAGGGAAAATGTGCATGACCTTTCTAGGGGGAAGTTATAAAACTTTATTGAAAGATATAAAGAGGAAATATAACATGTTAATGGGTAGGAGGACTGAATATTACAAAGATGTCAATTCTCCCCAAATTCCTCTATAAATTGAGCCAGATTCTAATTAGAATCCTGACATAGTTCTTCTTGGAACTTGACAAGCTTATTCTCAAATTTATATGAAAGAGCAAATGGTCAGTGATAACCATTTTGAAGAAGTTTAAGAGAGAAGAATTTTTACGCTGCCAGATATAAAGACCTAGCAGAGGATTTCGGTAATTAAAGCAATGTTGTGTTGGCTTTAGGGAAGATGAGTAGACTAACAGGCAGAGGAGCTCGGAGTGGACTCACACCTGGGAAGACAGTTGTCACGGGACAGGTGGGCAGGCTGCAGCTCACTGGGGAAAGGCAGGCAGGACGCCTTGGTGAATCGTGCCAGAGCAGTTGATGGAAAAGACAAAATTAACCCCATATCTCACCATATCCTAAAATCCATCCCAAGTGTGTAAAGCCTTAACATGAAAAGCAAAACTTTGAAAGCTTTATATTTTTTCAAGATTTTATTTATTTGAGGGCGCCTGGGTGGCTCAGTTGTTAAGCGTCTGCCTTTGGCTCAGGTCATGATCCCAGCGTCCTGGGATGGAGCTCGGCATCAAGCCCTGCATCGAGCCCTGTGCATCGGGCTCCCAGCTCTGTGGGAATCCTGCTTTCCCTTCCCTAGTCCCCCTGCTTGTGTTCCCTCTCTTGCTGTGTCTTTCTCTGTCAAATAAATAAATAAAATCTTTTTAAAATTTGAGAATGAGAGAGAGAGAAAGAACGATGGGAGAGAGGCAGAGGGAAACGGAGGCTCCCCACTGAGCAGGGAGCCTGGCATGGGCCTCAATCTCAGGACCCTGAGATCATGACCTGAGCCAAAGGCAGACGCCTAATGACTGAGCCACCTAGGTGCCCCAAAACTTTAAAAGCTTTAGAAGAAAACATAGGAGAGCATGTTTATAAAACGGGGGTGTAGGGTAGGATTTCTTATGACTCAGTCCAAAAACAACATCACCAGGGAAGAAGTTTATATGAGGCTACATTCAAATAAAAACTATTAAAAGCCACAACTGATGAGATGACACCCCAAACACTGGAAAAAAGACATGTAATGCATATAGCAATGTAAATTTGGAAATCAGAGTATACAAAGAACTTCCCCAAATAAATATAAAAGAATGGACCAAAAAAATATGAAGAGGCAATTTAGGGAATTAGGGAACAGGTTTTATTTAAAACCACATTGAGAGGGGCACCTGGGTGGCTCAGTTGGTTAAGCATCTGCCTTCGGCTCAGGTCGTGATCCCAGGTCCTAGGGTGGAGTCCTGCATTGGGCTCCCTGCTCAGTAAGGAGTCTGCGTCTCTCCTTTCCTCTGCCTGCTGCTCTCCCTGCGTGTGCTCTCTCTCTCTCCCTCTCTCTCTGTGTCAAATAAATAAATAAAAGAAATATTTAAAAATTAATTAAATAAATAAATCTGACCCCTCCCCCCTTAAAAAAAAACCCCACAATGAGATGGTGGTTCACATCCATGAGGTTGACCAAAGTGTAAAGCCTACAAGGCCAAGTGTGGCCGAGAATGTGGACCCTGAGTGCTCCTGAAGCACGACTCCTCACTCTATTGAAAGAAAGGATGTGCAGGGCCTCCAGCTCTGGGGCTCCGTTTTAGAGAAGCCTCACCCACCACCCCGGGGGTCTGCATGTATCATAGCAGAGCTCTTTGTAAAGCAAGGTTGGCAAACCTTACTCCTATCCATCCGTAGGAGATGGGATAAGTACATTCTGATACAGTCACACCATGCCAGGTTACATCCCAGCAAAAATAACCCAACTAGAAGTAGAAGTTTTAAACATTCACCAACACAAATCCTCAGGCCTTGTGATAAGGAGGAGGGAGTGCCCCGACCTGAGTGGCCCAAGTAAGGGGACCTCTGGAAGGACAGTCTAGGGAGGTGGATTGGGGCTGAAACGAACAAGGGTTTTGTAACAGTCCCAGGTGCCCAAGGATGGAAGAGACTGTCTCCTAATGAGCTCCCCGTCACTGGAGGTATGTGAGCAGGGGCTGGACGGCTGCTCTGTGGAACCAAGCGCTGGATACCAGTGGTGCAAGGGCGGGGTTGGGTAAACATGGCCTTGGTGATCTCTGCACCATGCCCAGAGGCCCTGCGGTTCTGTGATTCAGTGTGGTTAAAAGAGGACAGGACTGAATGAGTAACCACATGGTGACACATTCCCGTTTGGGAGCCAGCCCGCTGGGGAGAGGGGACGGGCCCGGCTCAGGCAGCAACACGGCTGCATCTCCAAAACATGCTGAATAGAAGAAGCCTTCTGCCGAGGGTCCGTACTGCGCGATTCCATTTCTGTGGAATTCTAGAAAATGCCAAGTAATGTAGAATGACAGAAAGCACATCAGAGCTTCTGTGTGTGGTGAGGGGAGGGAAGGAGCTTCTCACAGTGATCGAAGTGTCCCGTGATGTTTTGTATCTTGATCATGGCGAAGGGCTCATGGGTGTATATCCGTCAAAATGAATGGAACGGTACGCTTTAAATGGATCTGCTTATTGAATGTAAACTACATCTTAAGATGGACCCTTCAAAAAGAAGAAAAAAGATAAAGTGGGGAGGATTGGCAAGGAAGCCGGGACTGCGGCATCATTGTATTGGTCACAAGGACAGGGCCTCAGTTTCCCTATCCGTGAAAGGAGGGAGAACCTATATAAGGAGAACTTAAATTCATCTCCAATGTAGTGGCCACCAGTGTGTCCTTCTGGGTAAGTCAGGGAGCCTCTCTGTGCCTTGGTTTCCTCATCTGTAAAGCGGGGGAACAACAGCGCCCCCTCCAGTCATGTACTCAGAGCCGCGAATGTCATGCTGGAGGCACACAGCTGTGGCCACTGTCCTTCCAGTCTTGCGGCCACCCGGATGCTGTCGTCCAGGCTGCTCACTTCCCATCTTGTTCCTCTGCCAACCCTGGCCCGTCCACGGAGCCTGCGGGCTGCCTGCAGATGGGGACATTCCAAGAGAGCGGTTTCAGAGCACCTGGGTCGCTGACAGTGAAGCACGAGTTCTTCGGGGGCCAGCTTTCTAATCTGTGTTTTTGTTCCCTGAAGTACCAAGCCCAGTGCTAGGTATTCAAGTGGTGTATCATCGGAGGCATGTAGAATGAAGGAGGGATTCTGATGGCCTTAATTAAGTCAGGGAGGATTTTGCTTGGGTTGTCTGGAAAAGTGGCTTTCTCAGCCTGGAGGGCCACTAGGGCCCTGTATGGTTGGGCAGGCTGTTCACTGCAAAAGAAAGTCTTGCCTTGGAGGGGAGAACAGGGGATAAAACCCATACATATTACCCTTCCCAAGTCATACTATGTCCTTCCAAAGAGGCTCATTTCTTTCTTTCTTTTTTTTTTTTTTTTTAAAAATAAACATTTTGTTCCGGAACAATTTTAGACTTACAGTAAAGTTACAAAGATAGTAAGAGAATTCACCTCTAACCTTCACCCAGTTTCCCCTTACATCAACTTCACTTACATAACCACAGTACCTTTGTCAAGAGATGAATATTGGGACAATACTGTCAGCTCAATTTCAGACTTGATTTGGATTTTCCCACTTTCCCCACTAACATTCTTTTTCTGTTGCAGGATCCAATCCAGGATATCACATCGCATTTAGGTTTTGCTGTTTTTGTTTAGGTCAATGGGGCTTGCTCTCGGGATGAGCAGTGGGTGGGACAAAGAAGGTCGGAACAGCGGGGCACCCAGAAGGGGTTTGTGAGGGAAGAAGCCCAGGGGGGTGGGGCCACTGGCCTTCCTGACCTGGTCTGAGCACCGTGAAGTGTTTCCCACCGTCTAAGCTCAGTTTATGCCAAGGAGAGGGGAAAGATACCCAAGTTGGTTGGCTGGTTTTGATCACTGACTGGGCACGTATTGGAGCTGGCCACGGTCCCGGGTTTCCTGGTTTGTCCTAAGTGACAGTCCCACCTGGCTGACCACTGGCTCTGCTTCTTTCTTGGCTCGGGTGTGGGAGCAGTGGCAAAAGGAACGGCAGGAGCCAGGTGAACTGGAGGCCACGGGGAGAGGCTGTGCTGCTCAGATCCCAAATCGACTCATGGCTAAGGCGGGGGGCGGGGGGGCGGCACTCACCCTCCCATGAGCTGCAGAATCCAGGCTTTGTCCCCTCAGCAGCTGAGGTGCCAGAAGAACTTGGAGTCACCTGGCCTTGGGTTTGATTTCAGGCCGGGTGGTCCTAGCGAGTCAACTGCCTTCTTGGACCCTCCGTTTGTACATCGTTAAGATGCACCACGGGGCCTCAGCCCGGGGCGTTTGGTCCTCCCAGGCTGCCTCCCGCACAGGTCTGGCTCATGTGGAGCACTGCCCATCACTTCCCTTTTATTTCCTCTTCTCCCTCTGCGGGCCCCCGCCCCCTACCTGCCCCCCACCTCCCTGCCTCTCCCATCCTTCCACACTCCGGGATCCCCATCCTTGCACCTGCTTGGGGGGAGCCTCGTGTCTTGCTCAGGCAATCCTGTCACCTGGAGTGCCCTCTCTCTGGCACCAACTTTTGGGTGCTGGCTCAAATGCTCACTGGCCCCAGCTCTCCCTCTGTGTAGCTCTGAGGTCCCCTCCCTGGAGATCTCCCGTGACCCCCCATTGCTTCCTGCCTTGTTTTATGGACACACGTGTCAGCTGGCATCTTTCCCAGGGATCAGCTGTACCTTTTGCAAGGCTGAACTCACGGGCACCTGATACTATGCCCTGCATACAGTAGGCACTCGTTAAATGCTTAACACTTAGAATTGCGATCCATTGAATTCCTGGAAGCCTAAAGTCTTTGGAGAGCAGCTCTGGCCTGGCCCCAGGGGCAAGAAGTGATGCCTCAGCCCGGAGGGTACCCAGGTCTCCCTTGAGTGCCCCAGCCCAGCACCTGAGGGGCCCCGAGCTGTTCTGCCAGACCGCATGCTCCGCCTTCTGCAAACGGTTGTTGGGGCAGCAGCTTGGGTAAGTTCCACTTCCGCTTCCTCCTGCCTCCTGTCCTGCTGCGGCTGCTCCTCTGTCGGGGCGCCTTGCCAGGCTCTCCCAACCCCTGGAGCGCGCAGAAACCCTCTGTGCCCTGAGCTGTCACCAGCGCTGCCTCCCAGGCCCCGGACACGATGCAGGCCATCAAGTGTGTGGTGGTGGGAGATGGGTAGGTACCTGGCTGAACTTCCTCACC
Source organism: Taxidea taxus jeffersonii (assembly GCA_003697995.1). Taxonomy (NCBI): domain Eukaryota; kingdom Metazoa; phylum Chordata; class Mammalia; order Carnivora; family Mustelidae; genus Taxidea; species Taxidea taxus. The sequence goes on from RCUC01131467.1 coordinate 72,681, forward strand.
TGGTTGAGGCTCTCGACTGGGGTACCCTGAGACCTGCCTGTCCTGCCCAGATAGGAGTCCCTGGGAGGCAGCCGGGAGGAGCTGCTCCCTTCTCGTTCCGGGACCCAGAGAGAGCCCCTAAGGTGGGCAGAGGACAGCTTCACCCTCTTTGCCTGCTTCACTCCGGAAGCTGCTTGGGTGGAGGTGGGTGGAGGGCACAGGACGGAGGGTGGGGGTGCCTGGGGCCCCTCTTCTGCACCCCGAGACCTGGAGCACGTCGCTTATGGGACTGGTCTTCAACTCTGCGGATGCAGGTGAAGGGGTGGAGAGCCAAGATTCTGGCCTTTGTCCTCAGGTTGATCTGGACTCTAGTAACTGGCTTGCATGGCTGTGTGTCTTTGGGCAAGCCACAGAGCCTCTCTGAACCTCTGTTCATCCATCTGGGAAGAGACCACACCCCCGGGATTGATGTGGGGTCACCTGACCTATTTTGAGTGACTGTGCTGGGCACAGTGTGCTCAATAAATATTAACCTCCTCCCCCTGCTCCCTCCCTGACTCTCCCCTCCCCCCCTGCAGCCTGGCTGGCTGGGGAGGATGTGTGGGGGATGCCTGTCAGAAGCCGGAGGGAGGGGGAGGGGGACATAGAGGGAAGGTGGAGGGAAGAAGCGATGGGAGGGTGGTTGGGAGGGTCGGTGCGGGCTAGGCTGGGTTGAGGGGTCTCCTGGGCTGTGGGAGCACAGTGACCTCGGGTTGTCATGCCCCCGTGGGCCTTTTTCTAACAAGGTCTAAGATGCCGATCTGCCGGTCTCCGGTACTAGCCTTCCACAGTGTCTCGTGCCCCAGCCCACAGGTGCCTCCTGGGGTTTCCTGGGAGTCCAATCCAGCAAACCCCAACATCTCTAGCTGGCAGACCTTCATTCCAACGCTCCCATTCTACAGAGGGGCAGCCTGAGGCTTGGAGAGACTCAGATCTTTCCTGGCTTGGGTCACAGTGGCTCTGCCAGGACAGACGAACTTCGGCTCTGATAAGTCTCCGGAGAGCAGGTCCCTTTATCAGCCCTCAGCTGATTCCGGCACACCCGCCTGGCCTTATCTGCCTGCCAGCCGGGCCCTGCTCACTTCCGCTTTGTATCTGATCCGAGGAGGGGAGGGCAGAAGCCAACGTCCCAGTCATTCAAAGTCACCTTGGTGGCAAGCCCTGGGCAGGGTAGTGGCGGGGAGAAGGTGGCTGGCCTCTTCAGAACAGGAAGTGACAACACAGGAGTGGGGCTGGAAGGCCCAGGGCTGCTCCTTTGGTTGCTAGACTTCCCCCTGCACTACCCATGCCCCCTCCCAGCCCCGGTGACCTGCAGACCCTGGGGAAGCCAGCGCACATGTTGGCAGTCCCTAGCACTTACTGTGCATCAGGCACTGGACTCAGTCACACTCCCTCTATCTGGTCTTTCCACCGACCTAATATTAGGCCCATTTTCCAGGTGGGAAAACTGAGGCTCAGCGAAGTTAAGTAATTTGCCCAAGACCTCATGAGATGTGAGGCCAAGTCTCTCTGACTTACTTCAAGCTCTTAATGGCTGCTCTCTCTGGTGCGGTGGGAGGGAACGAGGAGGGAGGGACAGGCTTTCCCTGATGTTGACTGGCCGCTACGCTCTGCCAGACATGGTGCCGGCTTCTTCCGTGGGCTTCACCTGATTTACGATTCAGCACACTCCTAGGAGGAGAAATGCCTCGTATCCCTATGTTCAAGGTGGGGAAACTGAAGCCTAGGGAGGTTAAGTGCCTTGCCCGAGGCTGTGTCCCTGGGAGGTGGTGGAGCTGAGATCTGGAACCCAGGTGTGTGACGACAGAGGGCTGGTCAGGTACCAGGGGCCCCACGGCATCGTCCAGTTCAGTGGGCTCCCAGGTACCCCCTGCCCTTAACTGTCTGTCCCACGTCGGTGTCGCCTGGGAAAGCTTGTTAAAAATACAGATTCCCAGTCCTGTCCCGCACCACGGCTCAGAACCTCTGAGGCAGGACCCTGAAGTCTGCCCCTTAACAAATAGCCTCGATGACCCTTGTGACTCAGGCTTGGGACCGCTGATCTTGGCATTCTCAGGTGGGGAGACTGAGGCCCAGAGAGATGGGACCAGGTCTTCCCTGAGGGCTGGGCTAGGGGACCCAGAGACCTCCCCGTGTCCTGGGCAGGGCCCATGACTGCTGTCTCCTCGAACCTCCTGTCTTTCAGAGCCGTGGGTAAGACCTGCCTCCTCATCAGCTACACCACCAACGCTTTCCCCGGAGAGTACATCCCCACCGTGTGAGTCCTGCAGGCGGCGGGAGCTGGGAGGATGGGGAGACACGCATCACCAAGCTCACCCCCTTGTCAGGCACTTCCTGCGGGCTGGGCCCCGTGTGGGGCCTTGGAGGGGGGTCCCCACCTGGCAGAGCTGCCTGACGACCCTGTCAGGAGGCAGTGAGCAATGTTGGGGGGGCAGTGAGGACCAGTGCCGAGGCCCTCGGAGTGGGAGAGACGGGGCTGGTGAGGCAGGATGGGCGGCCTCCCAGCTGGGTGTGCTGTGGGCAAAGGGGGGACACAGGGCTGAGAAGTGGAGGGGAGGGTGGGCTGGTGGAGGAGGAGGAGGCTGTCCCTGGCCTTGACACCAGGGAGCAGACAGCGGCACTTAGGGGAGAGGGCAGTGCCATCTGGAGGCCAGTGGGAGGCCCTGCCCTCTTGTCGCAGGTGGAGGCAAGGCTGTTATTGGATGCCATGTGCGTGGCAGCCTCCGGAGGGAAGTACATGGGGAAGCACCACCCCTCCGCAGCCCCCTTGCTCACAGGACAACCTCCCCACCCCCAGCGCAGCGACGTTCATGTCTCCTGACTTCTCCCAACTGCCCCCACGTTGTCCCGTCTGCTTGTCCCCGCCAAACACTCCTTGGGCATTTCCACCTCAGGGCCTTTGCTCAAGCGGTTTGCTCTGGCTGGAGTGCCTTTCCTTCACATGCGTCTCAGACCTCCAGGCCAGCTGCAGGGCCCCTCCCCCGGGAGACTTTCTCACCCAGCCCCACAGACCTCTCACTCCCCAGAGGGACTTGATCTGATCTTTCTCGTGACCATGAGTCTCTGTGGGTGGGAAGACTCATCTAGTTCCCTTGGGTCACCCCATCAGCTCAGTTCGGTGTCTTAGGCACGCCGTGATCTACGCACTGTCTTACACACTGGATGTGTTTTGAGCTGACTCGAATTCATGGAGAGGCCCTAAGATGGTCCATCAGAGCTCTGGGGGCCGGCCGTGTGCTGGCCCCTGCAGGGAACGTCACACGTGTGCCTTTACTTGAACCCCATAAGAGGTGGCATTCTACCCAGGCCACCCATGGGGGAAACTGAGGCTCATGGCAGCCAAGGGGCCTCCTGACCCCCAGGACCCTGACCGGCACCCCGGCCTGGGCCAGAGGAAGGCAGGCAGCCAGGACAGGGCAAAGAAACCCAGGAAGGGAGCCTGGAAAACCGATTTCTGCCCCAGCGTGACTCCCAGGTCCCCAGATGGCCTGGTGATGGCACTCGTCCCACTCAGCACCCTTGGCCATCAGTCCCCTCCTAATGCTGACAGAGGGCTGGCTCTAGGCCAGAGGAAAGGCAGCTTCTGCACAAGGTCACTGTCACCGACCCTGCACTGGTTGCCTGTTGTCCTGCCTCTGCCTGTCCCAGCTGGGCTGGGGCCCGTTTGCTGAAGGACCTTAGACCAGTCACTTCCCCTCTTAGAGCCTCAGTTTCCCTTTTTATAGGACAAGGCTGGGCTGGGCAACCCCAGGCTCACTGCTGGGGCGCCTCCTCTGGGCAGGGAGATGAAGGGCGTGTTCTCTGGTGAAAGACAAGGAGAGGAGCAGAGGCCAGGCTGGACCCAATTGTTCCTAACATCTTGGAGAACCGTGGCCCTTGGTGGCCCCTGGTGACCTCAGGATACCACCCTTGCAGGCCAGACAGAATGAGCCAGGCAGGGTCTGCCTTTTAGGACTCTGGGGAGTTGGGTCAGACACTTAGGGCATCTTGAAATTCTTGGCCTTTGCACAAGGGATCTTGCATTTTCATTTTGCCTCGGCTCCTGCAAAGGATGTGCCAGTCCTGCTTGTCCCCTTGCTATGTGGTCCTGGACAGAGTTGCTCAGCTCTGGATGAGCCCTAAGGGGTTCCCGCTATAGTGCCTGTACCCCTGGTACAGGGAAGGGGAGATAAGTCACGCAGAACTCTTGACATTGGGAGGTGGGGGCCACTGGGGAGAGCGGAGTTGGGAAAAACAGGAGATCTCTGGCACAGAGATAAGACGGGGGGAGCTGCTGGGGTTCAGGGCCCGGAGGGTTTTCTGGGGAGGGTTTGCTGGAGCTGGGGGTTTCTGGGGCTGGGAGGGTTTGCTGCGCCTGGGAGGCATGTATGCCAGCTCGAGATCAGATAAGCAGGTGAACAGAGCTCAGCTCTTTGCCAGGGGTGGGAGGTTAACAGCTCAGCCCATGCCACAGATGGGGAGACGGAAGCCGGTCTTGTGCAGGGTATTGGGGAAACCAGAACATGGCAGAAGGACCCTGCGCTTGCCTGCCTGCGACATAGGGGCTCTCCCCCACCCACGTCTCCCCCTTACAACAGTTCTCAAAAGGAAGCCCAGATGAGTTTTTCAAAAGTGAAAATTAAAATTAGATGCAGCTGTGCCCAGACCCAACCCCCTCCCATGGCCCCCCTTCACGTTTGATACCGTCTCCTCTCTTGGTGTGTGAGTCCCTGAATGGCACCTGCCCCCCACCCCCAGCCTTATCTCCTACCATAGTCCCCTACCCTTACCCACTCGCTCTAGACCCTTGGGCTTCTTCGTGGATCCCACCAGCCTCCCCCACATCCCTGTCCTCCTCCTTGCCATCACTCAGTTCCCTGCTCAGGGATCAGCTCCCTGACCCCCTGTCTCAAGGGGTCCCTCCCTCCCCCCCCCCCCCCCCCCCCCCGCCCCCGCGGCTTGATGTTCTTTATGGCCCTTCCTGACCTGACTTCCTCTGCTGGCTCCAGGAGGACGGAGGGCCCTGGTCTGTCCGTGAGGCTCTCACACCAGCTTCTAGAACAGAGCGAGCACGTCCCTGGCGCTCTGGAGTGACTGGAAGCTCTGGTCTGCTCTGAGAAGGTGCCAGAACTCAGCCACCAGCGGATGGCTCGGCTGGTGGGAAAGAAAACCACACAGCTAATTTAGGTCCGATTGGCCAGTACTCGATTTTCACCTGCATTTCACCTCCTGACAAGTCAAGCCTGGAATTCCACGGATGTGGACACCCAGAGTCTTCCGCTGGGCGCTCACTGCCCCCTTGCCTGTCCTCCTGCCACCACAGGTAGCCGCTTGTGCCCCGCCTGGGACACCCTCCACCTCCCCCAGCCCCCCTCCTCTCTCACTGCCAGCTCTGTAAGCCTTCCACTGGCCCCACAGCTTCCCCTCTGACCCTCCTTCCAGGCTTCTCCACCCAGTGGCCAAGAGGACTCTTCTAAATGCAGATGTGATCACACATCACCCACCCCCGCAGCCCCACCTGGCAAAGCCTCTCCGCAGTGCCCCGATGGCCCGAGGACTAAGACTTGAGTCCCAAGAGGGGTCCAGACCCCGCCTGACCTGGTCACTCCTCTCTGGTCCCCATGTCATCAGCCATGCATGCCCTCTGATCTCTGGGTTCCTTGGGTACACCTTCTTCCTTTCTGGGGGTGGGCTTGGGTGGGGGTCAGGTGATGCTGGGTGCTGAGCTCCCTTCCCCCACCTCCCCAATCCCCTGCTCCATTCCATTCCAGGGTCAGGGCTGGGCCTGCAGCCCTGAGAATGCAGAAGGAGGCCCCACGGACTCCGGGTGAACACACGCCATCTGTGTCACCTCGGGCAGGTCTCTTCCTATTCCCGAGTCTGTGCCCCACGCCCAGGCTCGAACCCCTGCCTCTCCAGCCACAAAATAGTCCCCATGTTTACCCTGTGGGATTTTCTGAATTGGGGAACAGGACTTACTTCGTCCTGGCCACCGCCAACTGACTGTGAGATCTTGGGCAAGTGCCTTCCTGTCTGTAGGCCTGTTTCCTCATCTGGAAAAAGTGGTGGGGGCTGGCCAGAGCAGAGGTATAAGGTTCTTCTGGTCCTGGCCGCCCCTGAGTCTCAAGTAAGGGGGGTCCTGGTGGGGCGTGGATCCCTGCTGCGTGCCTGCAGCGATCCCTTGGGCTCCGGCGGCCAGGCCTCTGGGGAGGTATGTGTGAGGACACTGGAAATGTGATCACTCGGCAGCTTAGCATCTCCCCTCGGGGTGACCTGACTGTTCAATGTCTCTTCGGATCCTCCTAATGGCCCTAAGAGTAAGGACTTTTTTTTTTCACATCAAAGAAAGTGAGGCTCAGAGAAGGTAGGTGACTCACCCAGGGTCACACAGCCAGAACGAGGCTTCACAAGGAACTCGGGTCCCTCCTAGTTCTGGGTAGCTGTCCCTGGGGAAATCAACCCGCACCCCCCAGCCCCTTGCTCACTAACAGAGGTCACAGAAGGAACAAGGCTCGAATCCCAGCTCCTATGCTTACGAGATGGTTGGCCTTGGAAAAGTTACGTGACATCTTGAGGCCTCGGTTTCCCCATCTATCTGATGGGAGTAACTTGAGGTTCTTTTGTCTTAGGTTACCTGGGACTTCAAGACCTAACATAGAAAGGTGGTCCCTAGCTTTCTGCCAGGCCCCAGATCTGGTACTTGGTACTGCTCCGAGGTCCCAGGACCCCACTCTTTCCCCACTGACTATGGGGATGGCTCCGAGAGGACACAGGCCTTTGGCTCAAAGAATCTTGGGAGGCTTTTGGGCACCAGAATTTCAGGCTGGACATTAGAGAGAAGAGTGTCCCAACCCTGTAAGTGTGTCCCAAAGGGATGTTTCTGACTGAAGCCAAAGACAACCCATAGTGCCTTCTCCCATAGTGCCCTGTGTTGTCTCTCTGGACAACAGCTTCTTCCTGACATCCCCTGGCAGTGTGGGTGGTATCCAGAGCTGGTACACGGAGCACCTACTGTGTGCCTTATACTGTGCTGGCCTCGGGGCGCTGTGAGGAGCAAGCCAGGCACGGCACCTGCTTTTGGCACAAAGATTGCTGGCTGGGGGACTGGACTGGCTGGGGGCCAGGATAGGCTTCCTGGAGGTGACCTGGAGATGGGGCTAGAGGCGGGTGAGTAAGAGTCAGCCGGGCACGGAAAGGAGGAGTGAGGGAGGAAGAAGAATGGGAAGTCAGAGGAGGAGGGTCTGTAAGAACTTCCAGGCAGCAGGGAATGGGTCATCTGTGGAACTGAGAGGTGACTGGAACCCTCCACAGATGAATAAGCATGATGTGTTGAAATGCCAGGCCGCTCACTTTTGTGTGTGTGTGTGTGTGTGTCTTTCTCAGAACAGGTGACTTTGGAGTCACTCTGAAACATTAGGGCTTCTTCAGCCTGTCACTGAGCAGCATTCTGGGAGGGCTTCCTGGAGGAGGTGGCATTCCAAGGGCTTCAGTTCGGTTTGCTTTAATTCCGAGCCACTCACTGGGTGCCAGACCTGAGACTAGAGAGGAAGAAGGCACAGGCCCTGCCCTCTTGGAGCCCATGGCCCCTGGCAAGACAGAGACAACCTAACAGCCTGTTTCAGTCAAGATAAAGAGGGAGGGAACAATGAGCTCTTTCCAGGTGAGGGACAGGGAAGGAGGTGGCCTGGAGGTTTCCCCAGAGAGGAAGAACTGCCCGGGCAGGATTTTGAAGCATGGATAGGAAACAAGGGTGAAAAGATATAAAAGGGCATTCTAGACAGAAGCACAGATGGGAGAAAAATCCTGGAGAGTGGGTAGGACTGTGTGGTCAGGATAAGTGGGAACATTTGGACAAAGAGAGGTGGGGAAGGGCATTCTGGGCAGGGGCAAGTCCAGGGAGGTAGGCAGTGTAGGCTTTGCCCAAGAAACAGCTTGGCTGGCGTATGAGGGGAGGAGAAGGCAGAGGAGCCTGAGGTCTCAGTGGGCCAGGTCCAGGGATGCAGAGCAGGGCCTGCGTGGGTGGCCTCAGTGAGGAGAGACAAAATGATGATCCTTAACCCTCACGGGCAGGAGGTGAGGGCATCTCCAGAAGGCACAGGGCAGTGAATGCTAGAATCACACACAACTGATTTCCCACTTAATTTGGTCACTCACTGGCTGTGTGGCCTTGGGGAGGTCACTATACCTCTCTGATCCCAGTCTTCTTTCCCACAGGCCGAGAAACCAGCACCTTCCTCTAGTGAGAAGTACTGTTGGGTTGAATAAAAAGAAAACCTAGAAGCTTGTTTGATTGCCCAGGAGGCCTCACTGGTGCTGTCAGGGGATTTTGGCTGTTCCTGTTAATACCCTGTCCCCACCATCCCTTCGGCGCACCTCTTATCTGTGTGTGCTGGTGGCATTTCTTGAAATTGTCTGTGACTGACGGCTTTCAGTGTGCACTCGGGGGTGGGCTGGAAGACCAGGGATTTAGCGTCCCAGGACATCCTTCTGCCAATGAAAGACAGAGGGCTGGATAGAGACCCCAAGTCGTGCCCCTTAGGGGCACCCCGTCTCCAGGGGCCCCAACAGTAACAGCTCACTGGCTGCCCTTCCTTGTCTCTTCCCCACTCCCCTCTTGAGGCTGCCATTTTGTCACCTCATCGTCGCAGGGTTTGCTTTGAGGGGAACCCCTCCTGCCACAGGAGTGACCAACCTTAGGCCAGCATAGAAGGTTGGGAAAGTCAGATCAAGCCTTAGAGGAAACTGTCTATGCCCTCAAAAAATCACCTCTCAAAAGATAGGCAGGGGCAGAAAGGTGATTGGAGACAATGTTTTCCTTTTGATGATTACCTGCATTAAAAATTTTTTTAATGTAGGGGTGCCTGGGTGGCTCAGTGGGTTAAAGCCTCTGCCTTCGGCTAGGGTCGTGATCCCAGGGTCCTGGGATCGAGCCCCGCATCGGGTTCTCTGCTCAGCAGGAAACCTGCTTCCCCCTCTTCTCTCTCTGCCTGTCTCTCTGCCTACTTGTGATCTCTATCTGTCAAATAAATAAATAAAATCTTAAAAAAAATGTTTTTTAAATGTAATGAATCAGTAATGAAAAAAAGGAAAGAAAACCAAGTGCCCAGCTCTGTGTGACTGCCTGTGGCCGCCCCTGCCTGGGTCTTGGCCTCGGCACGGAGCGATGCAAGGCTGAGGGCAGGCCTGCGCTCCGGGCGTGGAGACTGACTCTTCTGTCCCCCCACAGGTTTGACAACTATTCAGCCAACGTGATGGTGGACAGCAAGCCCGTGAACCTGGGGCTGTGGGACACGGCCGGGCAGGAAGACTACGATCGCCTCCGGCCACTCTCCTACCCACAGACGGTGAGCTACCCTGAGCTCAGCCTGCTCTGGCTGGGGACGATGCCCTGGGGCCAGTGGCTGGGAACCCCTGCCCATTGCAGCAATGCCCTCCTGGGCGGAACCGGGGCCTCCTCCCTGTGCCCCTCCCTGCCCTCCTTCAGTGTTCCTGCTCTCACTGTGCCCGTCTCCCCAGCCCCTCTGCCTCTATGGGCTCTGGCACCCCGGCTCCCCAGGCAGACCCTGGATGGGGCCTCCATAAGGAGCCCAGGACTCTGAGTCCCAGGGGTTCTGGGGAGGGGAGGAGAGATGGGGGGCAAGCTTGCAGGGGGCTCTGTGGCTGCTAGGCCCTGGCATCCTTGGTGTTCCTTCCAGGCTGGAGACCAGATGACAGGTAGTGAGCGCCTGGTGAGGAGTATGGGTTCTGGAGGCAAGCCCTTGATCTCATTTTCCCCATCTGTAGAATGGGGCCGTAGCCACACTGCCTGTAGAGGGTCCCCTGAGGATTCACCACTTGGGACAGGCTTTTCGGAAGGGTTGTATAAATAGCCCAGGGGCTGCCTGGGTGTGGAAGGGCTGGGCTGGGATGCCTCTAGGCCTCCTCTCTGGGTGACTGTTGCCTGCTCTGTCCCTAGGACGTCTTCCTCATCTGCTTTTCCCTTGTCAGCCCTGCCTCCTATGAGAACGTTCGGGCCAAGGTGAGCAGCACAGAGCAGGACCTTGGGGGCTTGGGGCAGGTGACCCTGAGGGAGGGAGGGGCTGCAGGGGGCGTGGGCAGAGAGTGTTCCCAGGGCCAACCAGGGCGGGGGGACAGCGCTGGGGACTCTGGGGATGAGACTCAGAGGGGGTTCAGAGGGGGCTGGGGTCGTTAGCTTTCCTCCCCACACTCTATAACCATGTCCCCTCTCTCCTCTGCACACAACCTCTGCCTGCCTTTTATCTCTCGTGAATCTTGCTTCTTCTTTTCCTGTAACCACCTCCCCCCCACCCTGGACCACCTCATGCCTCCTCTCCTCACCCCCTCGTGCCCCCTCATCTCTTCTCACACTTGGCGCCCCTCTTGTCCCCACACCCATGCCCCCTCGTGCACCCCCTCCGACCGCCTGCCCAGTGGTTCCCCGAGGTGCGACACCATTGCCCCAGCACACCCATCATCCTGGTGGGCACCAAGCTGGATCTGCGGGATGACAAGGACACCATTGAGAGGCTGAAGGAGAAGAAACTGGCACCCATTACCTACCCGCAGGGCCTGGCCCTGGCCAAGGAGATCGGTACGGGGCTTGGGCTCGAGAGGGGAGCGGGCTGGCTGGGAGAAGTGCCCTCGAGCTGACAGAAGCAGGCCCAGAGTGACGTGTGCTGGGGCTGCTCTGAGCACGAGCAGCCAAGTCAAGCTTGGGTTATCCAGGAAGGCTTCCTGGAGGATGTGCCTCTGCCTTGGGTTTGAAGGATGACTTCCCTGCTGCCTCCTTCTCACCTCCCTTTCCCCAGCCCCCCTCCTCAGCCCAGCTGCTCTTTGCCTCCTGATCCCTGGGCCAGAGAAGTAAAGTGACTTCTCCAGGTCACAGGGCCAGGGGGTGGCAGAACTGGAATTTGAATGCAAGATAGCAAATTGCTGGTTTGGGGGCTTCCTCTTGGGGACTCGGAGCTGCCCACCCCAGGGAGGCTGTAACTGGAGGGTCTGGCCTCTTTCCCAGTGCTGCTGTCCCAGGTCCAGTCCTGACCTGCCTGCAGCCTGGGGAGGGGACATCTCCCCTAGAACCTGGCGTCCCCAGCTAGGTTTGACCCCCATGAGCAGTGACACCCCCCCACCCCGGCCTGGGGCACTTTGCCTCGCCACAGGGTCCTGCGGGCCCAGGGTTTGGCCCCTGAGTAGGTAGGGTCCCCCTGCCCCAGCCCTGCCTCAGCCCCACCGCTCTTCCTTCCGCCGGAAGTGGGAGGGCTCTGGGGACTCACATCTCTACAGGAAGAGAAACCGCAGCTGTCACCTCCCCCTTCCTGTGACTAGTCCAGCAACGTGGTCATCTTCCTCAAGGGGTCTTGGGCTGGGCTGCCTCTTAAGCCTTGGGCCCTAAGCCCCATTCTGGGGTCCTTGGCTCCTCAGCCTGCTGGCTTTCTAGCAGGGAAAGAGGCGGGGGTTGTACCCTTGCCTTCTCTTGTTCTCTGACCAGCCCATTCCCCAACTCCTTTTGCCCTGGGGGTCTGACATGTGACCCATCCCCTTCTAAAGCATGTGCTTTGGGGCAAGGAGAAAGGGGCTGGAAGCCTGGATGTTGGTCCTGCTCTAGCACTGATAGTGTGCGTGACCTCAGGAAAGTGGGTCCCCTCTCTGAGCCTCAGTTTCTCCATTCGCACCAGCTGGCCCGTGTGATCCCCGAAGGTGCTTTCTGCTCTGTAAGGAGGTGGCTCGGGGTCCTGCCTTGGTCCCTAGATGATCCCTCCTGGAGCTGATCCTAAGTGTGGGTGGGGCAGGGGCAGTGACTTTGAACTTGACTCGGACTAGTCTGGGCCCAAGGGGAGGCCCAGGAGAGCTACAAGTGTGATGGGGGGCGGGGACAGCAGCTGCTCCTAGTCTGCCCCCTACCACATCCTCTGCAGCTCCTTGGCCCTTCCTGCCTCAGCTTGACAAGCTGTCCTAGGTCACCATGTCTTAGACAGATGGGAGGCTCAGGCACAAAGATACTGACCGGAGTTGTCGGATGGTCAGAGACAGAGCCAAAGGGAGCCCAGCACTCCCACTCAGGACCCTTGTTCTGGATGCCACTGGGCCAAGAAGAGCAAGAGGGTGGCTGGTTCTATCGAGGAGGCATTTGGTAGGTGTGGAAGAAGTGGACACAGGCTATGGTCCCTTGCAGGGAGACAGTAGCTGGATGCCCAGTGACACCCTTCTAGGCACAGAATGTGATAAGGTGATGAGGCTCCCAGACCGAAGCAAGGCACTCTGTCCCTGCGAGCCAGGCCCTGGGACCACTGCCCACGATCCCTGGTGGGAGTGTGCTCCCGAGTAGAGGGGAGACATCCAGCACGTGACTTTGTGCAAGGGACATGCGCTCTGAACCTCAGCTTCCTGCCCCACTTTTGTTTTCTTCCCAACCCCAGCTCATCTGTGGGCTTCCTCCTTCCAGGGGCTGCCCCCTCCGGAAGTCCTGGCTCCCCTCTCCCCAGCTGCATGTCTCTGGGACTCAGGCTTCCCCTCTCTTGGCCTGTTTGTTTATCTGTAAGTGGGGAATCACACTATTTCTTCACGTGGTTTTTTGGAAGCACCCAGGCCAGTGCTTGGCAGGGAACAGGTGCCCATCAGAGTCTATCTGCTTCCTCCCCCAGAGAAGAGCAGACCCCAGCATGGGGGCAAAGTTCCCCTTCCTGCCCCTCTCTTTCCTCTTGTTCCTGAAATCAGCCCCCAGCGCTCTCGAAGAAGGGGTTTTGTGGTTCCTTACTTCGGGGAAACTGTGTTGTAGTGCTCATGGGAACTCACAGAGGTTCCTTCCAGAAGGTCAGGGAATGGTGCCCCTGGAGTGGGGGCTCAGCCTGCCTTTCTGGCTGTCTGGGCCCCAGGCTCCTGCTCTGAGCTGTCACCTGGGGGAAGGCCGGTCCCCTCAGGAGGGGGAGGGAAAGCACTCTCATCCCGTTCCCTCAGGGACAGCCCCCAGCCACCCCGTGGGGGAGGAGGAACATCCAGCATGGGACTTTGGACAGATGACTCCCCACCTATGAACCTCGGTGTCCTCATCTGTAAAATGAGGTGACGCTAAGGAATGGTCAGATGACATTTGGAAGGTCCTGGCGAGCACTTCAGGCCTCCTGGGGAAGTTTCTAGAAGAAACTGAGGCAGAGAGAGATTCAGTCACTGTCACTTGAGCCCCCTTTTCCCCCAGTAATGTATCCAAACTCTTACCTGCCTTCCACAAATTAAGGGCTGCTGTGTCTAAGAAAACTTCAGACCTGCCCCTGTGGGTCTTGGCCTCTCCTTTTGAGGTCCAGCTTCCTATTTCAAGCACGAGGAAGTGGAGGTGCAGGGCAGTGGTTCCCTGACCACATGGCCTGGCCCAGAGTGTGCTTCGGGAGAGGTTTCTGCCCAGGGCCCTCCCCTGACCTCGGCTTCTGCCTTCTTGCTGCCCCCCCACCCCCCGCCAGACTCTGTAAAATACCTGGAGTGCTCGGCCCTCACCCAGCGGGGCCTGAAGACGGTTTTTGATGAGGCAATCCGGGCCGTCCTGTGCCCCCAGCCCGCGCGGCCACAGAAGCGTCCCTGCAGCATCCTGTAGGGTAAGAGGGCCTCCTTCACTGCTTTGTGACCATCCCCACCTGAACACAGCAGGTTCCCACCGGGAAGGGGCGTCCTGCCATGGCTCTGTGACCTTCTGTTTCACCGGGAATGGCATTTAGGCCAAGACAGAAGGGGGAGTATCAAAGTGGCCTCAGTTTCCCTATATGCCTGAGCTCCCTCGGCAGGGAGCCTGGGTCTCAGAAGGAAGGTGTGTCAGAAAAAGCCAGAGCCATGGCAGGGGTACCATGAGGCTTCCACTCTGCCAACCCTACAGGAGGGACGAGGGATGGAAAGATGCTTTTGGCCCCTGCCCCCAGGAGAGCCCAGTGGATCCAGGGAGACCTAACACCCACCCATAAGGGTGGAGGCAGGGCAGACGGAGCTGAGGCTTTTGGGGCGGAGGAGGGACCCGTTTGGGTCAGAGGCAGCCTGGAGAGGTGGGACAAGAAGGATGGAGGGGCCTTGGTGTGGTGGGCGAGCAGGGTGGGCCGATGGGAGGACCAACCTGAACAAAAAGATGAGAGGTGGCCATGAGCCTTGAGCAGGGAAAGCTATGAGGGGGCATGTGATTCTGCTTGTCCCCAGGTCCTTACCCGCTGCATGTCTCCTTTCCAGGTGGCGCCCAACCCTCCCAGCCAGATGGCTGTGACCTCCGGGGTCCTCACCCAAAGCCCAGCGGCACCCCGGCTGGCCCTGCTGTCCCCTCCCTGTGGTGTTTCTTAGCAGATGGTTGCAGATTGGTTGCTCGTCTTCCTGGGGCTGGAAGCCCCCGGGGACTGGAAGGCTGTGAACTTACAGGCTCTGCTCCTGATACCTTCATTCTCCCGCCTTCGAAGGGGCCAGAAGGGAGTCATTAGTGTGGTCAGCGCCAGCTGCCGCACGTGGCAGCATCTACCCCTTGACCCCAGTCCCACCCAATGCCCGAATCCCCTCTGGAAATTTCGGGCAGGATGGTGGCCAGCCACCACTCGCATACCTTCAGGGATGGGTCTCTCACTCCATCCTGAGGTGGCTACTCCGGTATTGATGGTCTTGCTTGTCTGAACGTTCTCCTTCTACTGAGCTAAAATGGGTATCTCAGAAGTTTGCTCCTGCGGCCTTAGTCCTCCTTTTCCGGACAACATGAAATCAAATTCTTTGCATGTCAGTGGGTCCCTGCGACAGCCAGACTGACTCCTCCAGTGGCTCAAGTCTTTCTCCGCCATTCACAGAGCTACATTTGCCTGTAGGAGTCTTGAAACTTTCAGACCCTGCCAGTCAGGACTTTTGCTACTGCAAATGGAAAGCCTAATTCAACCTGCTTAAGCAGAAAATAAACCTGTTTTACCCAAATTTGGAAATATCATGACTCCAGGTACAGTTCGATCAAGGGGGCTCAAAGCATGTCATCAGGGCTTGCTTTCCTGTACCTCTTTGCTCTGCCTTGCGCTGTCTGGTTCATTCTCTGGCAGGTGACACTCAGAGCATCCTTGCAGGTTCAAAGTTAGCTTAAAAAAAAAAAAAAAAAAAAAGGCAGGTGAAGTTCTAATTAAGGTTTACTCTGATTGGACCAGCCCAGGTCTTGGACCCCACCCCACCTCCACCAATCATAGTTGTCAGGGCTGCTGAGCTCTGATTGGCCAGGCCTGGACCTCTCGCCCTGCTAGAGCAAGGAGTGGAGGCCACGCGGCATAAACCTTGCGTTTTAGGAGGGGCTGGTTCCTAAATGGAGAGTGAGACTTTGCTGGAATGTAGGGCTGTGGGTGTCAGGCAGTCAGAACTCCCCAGCCTCCACTGCTGGAGCTCGCGGAAGTGTCCCCGTGATGCAAGGAAGCAATGCCTGTCCGGCAGGCCCTTGGCAGGCCCTAAGCCAAGGCGGGTTTCCTCACGAGAGAGGAGGAGGGGCTGTTGTAAGGAGTTAAGTTCATCTTTCAAGTCCAACAACGCCTGTTGTGGAGCAGGTCCCACCGTAGTGTTTGTTCCTTTACAAGTGGCGGCCTTTCGCGCCGGGGATGATTACTCCTCCCTGCCCCAGCGGCACCCGTGCCCACAATGCACATTTATTGAGCACCTTCTCTGTTCTAGGTGGGGGGGTCCAGCGGAGCGCAGGATTCCTGCCCTCGTGGGCTGACCCTCTAGGGAGGCTGCAAGGAAGGAATAAAAAGAGAGATCTAAGACCCCACTTCTGACAGCACAGAAGTCCCCCAACTCCCAGCCAGCGAGATGCTTTGGGATTCTACCTTTTGCTCCCCCAGGGCTGCCCCCTATGTCCTGAGGTTCGGGAGGGGCCCGCCAGCTCACTGGCCTCCTGGAAGGGGCTGGGTTGCGGGGTGGGGGGCGGGGGGGAAGCCCTGTGGCGCTTCTCAGTTTCAGCTCAGACAAGGCCTTTATGTTTTTAAGGTTACTTCTCCTTGGAAACCAACCACCCCCGTGAAAAACCCACACAACGCATGACGCACACACAGACCCCACACCGAATACGTTTGTTGTTTAGAAGCCCTGGGGCGCCCCCTCCAGTTGGCCAAAGTCGGAGGAAAGCCTTTTTTGCTCCCTGCCCTCCTGGGGCCTCCACATAAATCTGGGCCCCTTTCTGGTGGGCCTCAGGGGCCGGTTACGATCCCCTCCCTCTCTCCTCCCCCTCTCCTGCCCTCCACCCTGGGACTGAACTCTCATTTCCTCAAAGCCACTTTGACACTTCTTTCATCCAAGCCCTTCCACACCCTGGTCTGGTCCTCTTTCCTCGAATGATTTCCTCTGCTCCTCGAACTTCCCTGCATGTCGAGGGCAAGCAGGGTGGGGGGGAGGGGAGGGGCCGGGGCTCTGTCCTGCATCTCTTCGGGGGAGCCCATCCCAGTGGGCACAGTCCTTGGTTTATGCCAGTAACATCAGTAAATAAATTCTCTTGCCTCTGTGTGTTCTCACCTAGCACAAATTATCTCATTTAATCCCTAGGAGCCTTCCAACGGAGGTTCTAGCCCCTGGGCTTTGCTGAGGCCCAGGAGGGAACGGGAGCCAGAGCCAGAGCTCAATTCACAGGGGCAGACACTCTACTCTCCCACCTTCTTCCACTACCCCCATTCTTCTTGCTAACAGACACCTAGTTCCGTGCAGAACAGCATGGTGTCCAGCCCCAGACTAAAACTTGTTTTAGTTTTGTTTGTTTTTTTTTTGTTTAGTTTAGTTTTGTTTTTATTTTCCTAGCCTGCTTTGCAGCTAGGTTCCCAAGGGTGCACAGTGCTGGCCCAAAAGGCAAGGGTAAGTCAGCTGGAGAGGTGACTTCTGTGATAGTGTTTGTTCTCTTCCACCAAAAAAATGGGCACTGCCCTTTGTCCCATCCCCTTCCCTGATGAATACTGATGTGATGTCTGGAGCCGCAGCAGCCATCTTACACACTTGAAACCACAAGCATGAAGATACACGCTAATGTGTTCTGAATGGAGGAGCAGAAAAATTAAAAGAGCCTGGATCCTTGACACCTTTGATCGGCAGCTGAGCCAATGTCAAAAGCTGCCTTGTTACTGGAACAAAAGCAAAATGAAACCATGGGTGGTGTATGCCGTGGTGGGTCAGGCCTCCGTTACTGTTAGCTGACAGCATTGTAACTGAGGTTTTAGGTTTCTTAACCCCGTGCTCTTTCCCTTGTATCATTGTGTCCAGCGGTCACTGGACATGGGGTGAGTCACTCACTTCAGTTCTGCGAAGTGGCTGAGCACCAGAGGCTCTTTTGATAGGAAAGAAACCTGCAGGGGAGTAGGTGAGGAGCTGGTTTTGAAACAGGAAGAGCTGTTGGTTGCCGGCAGAAGCTGACAACTTGGTGATGCTTCACTCCGACGGCAGCCATCCCTGAACACCCACCCAGCAGCGCCAGGCCCGGGCTAGGCAGCAGGGCATCAGACTGGGAGCCTTGCCATGACGTCATTTCCTGGTGGGCGTGGAAAGCACCTGCAGGATGAGCTACTTCATTTGGGGCTTCCGGTCTCAGAGCCTGGCTGCTCCTTGCGCCTTCCCCCAAAGCAGAGGCCTGGGAGTCCCCCTGGCTCCCCTAATTCCCCCGCCCAGCATCCAGTGGTCACCAAAACTGGAAAATCTGGCGTCTCCTTGTATGTTAGCCCCACCCTTTTATCTGGCCCCGCTTCTTCTCCCTGTTCCGGGCTTTTTGCATCTCTTCTCTGGACGGTTGCCGTGACCACCTCACGGGCCTCCCTGCATCCGCTGTCCCAGCCACGCACAGCTCAGGGGCTCCTTCTCATTTACAAACAGCTGTGCCTCTCAGATGCCACGATGTGCGCCTCTTGCCTTAACAAATGCTTGTATGACCATGGTTTCCTTCAGTCATCTATTCATTTAGCGAATCGTTATTGGGACTGTGCAGCAAACACAGGGTTTGAGGGTGAGTCAAGCATGGGCTTGTTCCTAGGAACTCGCAGCCCAGGGAGGGGAGCCCAGCAGAGCCAGCAGAGAGCCCTGAGAAACGGCCCTTCTGCTTGGATGGCTCACCATGACCCAGCAAGTAGCTGACACCTCGTAGATGCTGGGTAAGTGGGTGTTGTTAATGTAAATGAATAAGCAGATGGAAGAATAGACTTTAGTGGAGAGAGAGACCCAGTCCGTCCAGTGACCTAGCTGAGCCCAGCCTTCCAGCCATCCTCGCCAAGGGACCTGTCGTGAGCGTCAGAAGTCTTAGATGTACAGTCCAGTCAAGTCCTCGGATGATGGTGGTCCCAGCCAAAATCACACGAGGCAGAAGAACATCCAACTGAGTTCAGCCAACTTGTAAAATCATGAGAAATAATACCATGGTATACGGAAACAGTGGCTTTTCCGGGGCTGAGGTCCCTGTTACCTCTTCCTTTGATCTTTTCCCTCTCCTCCCTATCCTCTTAACTCCCCCACCAACAGAGACATAGCCACCTCTGGGGACAACTGACTCCAACTGGGTCTCATGGGTGTAAGAGGGAAGGCAGGGTAGGCTCTGGGGAAGTAGACAGGGATCTAGGATGGTTCTAGAAGACTTCTGAGGGCCCTAAGGTAGGTGAGATGATGAGCAGACATCCATGTAATTTGAGGTTTAGTTCAGTTCGGCTCCCATGTACTAACCCTGGGCTCCATGCCAAGCTGTGTGGGGGCTGGAGGTGCAGAGACAGTGAGATCCCGCCCTCTGCTCCCTGGGGGCTCAGAGGCTAATGAGACAGACAGATGAGCAAATCAGCCCCCGCCATGTGGTTGATCCACATACCGCAGAAGTGAATGCAACAGAGCAAGGATGAGATTTTGATCTCAAGGTGCCGGGGCAGAGATGTTTCAGCCCGCTCCCCCTTGCTGAAAAACAGCCACGACAATAAGGAGAACATGAAACAGAAACATAAGCTCTCATCTTCAAAGAAACCAGGAGACACCTGTGACCCTGAACCACAGCATACAAGTCTGGAGAGCAGATGGAGGGGTGGTAAATGATTTAACAGAGCCCAGGGAAGGCAAACTTAAGCCCCTGCTGTTCTGGGGTGGGCTGGGAGGGGTGAAGGTGGGAGAGATGCAAACCAACTGACCTTGCAGAACCCCTGGGAGGCTCCGAAGTAGGGAATCCAGACACCACAGATGGCAAGGTGGGAGGCTGAAAACTGGTGGGTTATCTGTAAATTTGTTTAAGGAGCAATCAGATGCGCAGGGCCTCCCCTCTACACTATGCAGCCAGGCAACCACCCATCCTTAGGCTGGGCGGGAAGATCCAACCAGAGATTTTTGGACCCAAGGACTCCAGCTAAAGTGCAGGTGGGGGGTGAGGCCCCAGACTGATTATTTGGGATATAGTGGTTTGGTTATGCTTGGCAGATATCTCTCCTTCCTCACCCACCACCAGGGACGGAGCTACTTTCCCATTCCACTAGATGCCAGCTTTGGCCTTGGGACTTGCTCTTTTGCTAGTGGGATGTTAGCATGTGTGTCAAAGGTGAGCCTAGTTGTGCTTGTACCCTTGGGCATGCTCTCTTGTCCTGATGAAAGAACATGCCTTGTAAGCCCACTGGTACCAGGAACGTGAGGGCAGAGGTATCCAGCTGACCTGCTGCTCAAAGCAGATCTGCCTAGTTTAGCCCAGCCTAGATCAACCCATCCCAGCCAACCTGAGGGTGTGAAGTACAAGAAATGCTTATTGTTGGGCACTGTAGAGGTCTGTGTGGTTGTCTGTTACACAGCAATAGCTGACCGATGCAGGGTAATTCAGTGGGATTCTAAATAATCAAGACGGCGACCCTAGCCCCTTCCCTGGCTGAGTTCAGGAACGCTAGGACCCAGGCATATACTTATCCCAGGCAGGAATCTGTGGACAGGATCTGACCACCCCAGAGAAAAGTCTTACAGAGGCTGACATTCGGTAACAGCTAGGTATTCTTGACAAAAGAGCCAGCTGTCCCTCCAGAGATGTTCGCTATCTTGCAAGCTCTGCCTTTTGACATGGAGCTCCTGATCCGAGCTTTAATGCTTCACTCTGAAAAATGAATGGGTAACAAAGATGAAGGGACAATTGAGGGAAGCTCTGCCGTGAAAGAGACCCAATCAAACAAACCGAGGAAAAGGAGCTAGCAAGAAAGAGAGACAAGGCAGTGAGCAGAAGAAAACTTAAAAGAAATCATCACTGTTATCCTTGGAGAAAGAAAGAAACCTGTCACACCCACAAGTAAATACAGAAGACCATAACAAGGAAACAATCAGAAAACAGAGAAGAGCTCTTAGAAATTAGAAATGTGGGACGCCAGGGTAGCTCATTTGGTTAAGCATCTGCCTTTGGCTCGCGTCATGATCCCAGGACCCTGGGATCGAGTCCCATATTGGGCTCCTTGCTCAGCAGGGAGCCTGCTTCTCCCTCTGCCTGCTGCTCCCCCTGCTTGTGCTCTCTCTCTCTGACAAATAAAAAATAAAATCCTTTTTAAAAAAAAAGATTTTATTTATCCATTTGAGAGAGAGAGAGAGTGAGAGAGAACATGAGAGGGGAAAAGGTCAGAGGGAGAAGCAGACTCCCTGTGGAGCTGGGAGCCTGATGCGGGACTTGATCCTGGGACTCCAGGGTCATGACCTAAGCCAAAGGCAGTTGCTGAACCAACCGAGCCACCCAGGTGCCCTAAAAAATAAAATCTAAAAAAAAAAGAAGAAATTAGAAATGTGTTTATTAAAATTTTTTTAAAATAGAAGGTTTGGAAGATAAAACAGAGTGAGCAACAACAACAACAAAAACAAATCCTAGAAGGGAGAATAAGATGGTAAAAGTGAACAACAAGAAAATCACAGGGTTACTCTAGGAGGCCGATAGGCAAATAATAGGAGGTTCAAAAGAAAATAATTGATAAATCTTGTCCAGGGTCGCCTGGGGGGGCTCAATCAGCAGAGCATCTGACTCTTGATTTTGGCTTGGGTCATGGTCTTAGGTTCATGGGATTGAGCCCTATACTGGGCTTTGTGCTTAGCTCAGAGTCTGCTTGTCCATCCCCCTCTGCTTCTCCTCTCTCTCTTTCTCAAATGAATAAATAAGTAAATAAATAATAAATAAATAAAATCTCTAAAAAGAGAAAGGAAAAAATCTTGTCCAGAACTGAAGAACACAAATCTTCAGGTTGAAAGAGTTCACTAAGTGCCCCCAAACACTTGGTGGGGGGACCATGTTGGGAGGGGTTGTAGCATTTCCAAATTGCAGAAATTTAGGGATAAAGCAAAGATCCTAGAAGCTTCCAGAATAAAGGGAAAACAACCTCAGGTTGCACACAATGGATTGAGAATAAGTATGGTACTGAGAAGACGAACTGTGGAGAGTCCAAATCTCCAGTGATGGACAAACGGATAGAGAAGAGTTTATACATATATAATGGAATATTACTCAGCCATCAAAAAAGAATGAAATTCTGCCATTTGCAATTACACGGATGGGGCTAGAATGTATTATACTAAGTGGAATAGGTCAGTCAGAGAAAGACAAATACCATATGATCTCACTCATATGCGGAATTTAAGAAAGAAACAGATGAACATATGGGAAGGTGTGGGAGGGAAAAGAGAAAGGAAAATAAACCATTAAAGACTATTAACAATAAAGAACAAACTGGGGCTTGATGGAGGGATGTGGGTGGGGAGATGGGTTAGATGGTGAAGGGTATTAAGGAGGACACTTCTTGTGATAAGCACTGGGAGTTGTATGTAAATGATGAGTCACTGAATTCTACTCCAGAAACCAATATGGCACTGTATGTTAACTAAGTAAAATTTAAATAAAAATTTTAAACATTTAAAAATTTAAAAAAACTAAAATAAAATTTTTTAAATTAAGATGTTTAATAAATTTTTTTTAAAAATTGAAATTAAATTTTAAAAAAGTGTGGTACTGGGAGCTTGACATATGGACAGATGCCTTCCATCCTCCAAGTTCACATAATTCTCAACCTAGAGTTCTATACCCAGCCCAGCTATCAAATGACATGTGAGGAGAATGAACTCTTCTCAAACACGTGCACTTGCTCAGGAAATTACCAGAAGATGTGCACCCACAAAATCAGGGAGTAAGCCACTAAGGAGGAAGATTCAAGAAATGGGATCTAACACAGGAAAACGCTGAAGGGAATTGCTGATAGAGCAGTAAAGGGAGACTCTCAGGGTGGCAGCCTCGCACAGGCACAGACGACAGCCAGGACAGAGGGGAGCAGTTTAAGGGCCTCTAGGCATAAATCCTCACCAGGCTCAGACCCTGGAAACTCCCCTGTGAGGTTTTTAACAAGCAGGAGGAGTGTATGCAAGTACAGAGTCCTAGAAAACTGAAATATTAAAAACAACAACAACAACAACAAAAACAACTAAGTAAATGAAGAAAGTGAAACAATTATGAACTCCGGGCTGGGTGGGAAATAACGTTTACAGTCCATTCCTAATGAAACCACTGAACATACCCTTAACTGAAAATGTTGTTTCATGGAGAGGGTGGAGAGGAGGGACCAGAATGTGTAAGAAATCTACAATCCTCATCTACCATAGTAGGAAGTCAGTAGATAATGGACAAAATTGAGGGATCGGGAGCTAGAAAAATAAATCCAATATTTGGCAAGATGGAGAAAATACAAGGAGGAAGAGCTCAGAGGGTAGAATTGCCTTTGGGATCAGGAAGGGTCAAGGCCACAGGAGGACAGCTATTTTCTGCTCTTAGAAGTCTTTTTATCACTTTGGTTTTTAAAATTTACTTGCAAACAGTACTTTGCCTTCCCATTCTCTGATGCTCCCTCCTCTGGCTTCTTTTTTAATCTGTAATGCAATTACTTTTTATTTGCCTTTATTTTTAGCCAAGTCCTAGGGGCGAGTGGGAAGGGAGCAGGCAGAAGCAGGTTCCATGGGCCCCTCAGGCCACGGAAAGGATAGAGGATTTTATTCTACAGCAGCCAGCCTGTGGCCCTGGAGGATCTCAGGGAGGAAGGAACCAGCATGACTTATTTCTTAAAGGACTCACTCTCCCCACTGAGGAGGCGGAGCAAGGGCAGAAGGAGGGGGACTGATGAGGCCATGGTGGCTTGGCCCAGAAGGGAGACTTGGGGGATGATCAGAAAAGCAGAGAGTCCGAGGTAGAAGCCATGAAGCGTGGTGCTGGGGGCCAGGAGCCTGCAGGCATTTCTTCCATTTGACCATCATAAAAACCCAGGGCCAGACAGGAAGGTAGACACATTCTACCGAAGGAGGAAGTTAGCAGAGGGGTTTCACAGAGTCACGCTGCTTGACTGGGCCGGAGCAGGGGCTGAGGCACATCTGTGCAGACGGCTAGCCCTTCTGTTCCTGCCACAGAGGGGG
>ML101870.1:0-34213 GCA_003697995.1 Taxidea taxus jeffersonii
ATATATATATATATTAGACTGGTGAATAGAACAGAGGAACCCACTTGATTTTAGATGTATTCTTGTCTCTTAGAAGAAACTACCTCCCAAAATTTTAAAGAAAGAAAAAACTTATATACATACAAAAATAAGGGTAAACTTGATGAAGAGATGGAATATGACTGTAAAGATGAAAATTTAAAAAGATTCTAAAAAAGGAATTGATAAGATAAAAAGTTGGTTGAAAAAAGAAAAAAAAATAAGATGAAAGAATGTGATCAGGCTGGAGTTTAGAACAAAGCCATGAGCTAGATTTAGGGTATATTTTGATCTATTAGAAGATATTGTATCACAAAAATTTAAAGAAAAAAAACCTTTATGTAAACAAAAAATATGATTAAATACAATGAAGGGATAAAATATGACTATAACAATGAAAATATAAAAACATTCTTAAAAGGGTATTGACAAGATAAAGTAGTTTAAAATATTAAACTAGGGAAGAGGAACAATAAAACAATGGAATAAGAAAAAATAAAATTAAAAAATTAACTTTGAGGGGCACCTGGGTGGCTCAGTGGGTTAAAGCCTCTGCCTTCGGCTCTGGTCATGATCCCAGGGTCCTGGGATCGAGCCCTGCATTGGGCTCTCTGCTCAGCAGGGAGCCTGCTTCCCTTCCTCTCTCTCTGCTTGCCTCTCTGCCTACTTGTGATCTCTCTCTGTCTAATAAATAGATAAAATCTTTAAAAAATTAACTTTGAAAAGATTAAAGGATCATGGGGAAAAGCCATGAATTCTGTGTTGCTTTCCACGAGCTCTGGAGTACCACAGTTCTCACTGATGGTGAACTTGGTCTTGGCTGGATGTTCTTGCCATTCTTCTGGGGCAGGGGCCTGTTGCAATTATTCTCAAATGTCTTTGCCCCAGGCAGAATTTCACCACCTTTGCCAGGGGTCAGGCTAATTAATCTGTGTAGTTTTCATCCTGGGAGCTTTTGTTCCCTGAACGCATTCCTGTACAGCTTTGGAGGACAGGGATGAAGATGGTGGCCTCCCAATCTCTAGCTAAAGGAGCTGAGAGCTCAGGGCCCCACTCCTCAATGAGCCTTAAGAGAAAAGTCATCAATTTCTCCCACCTTCCTGGTCTCTGGCCGCACTCTGAGCTCACCAGGGCTGTAACCAAGCATTTCTATCTCTGGAGCTTGGCCCCATTTGGAGTCTTCAAACCCAGCAGATTCCTGCAGCACACTCCCGTGCCACTCATGCTGGAGGAAGAAGGAGAGGGTTTCCCCAGATCTGCTGCTTGTTGGGCCCTGCCTGAAGAACAGTGGCTTGACTGTGCGAGGGATCACGGTTTAAGTAACCCCAATCTGAGACTGCACTCCTCGGCTCCATCTCTGTAGCTAGCTTCCCCACTCTGATACCTAGGAACTCTGCCACCCTCAGACCCTTAGTATTTTTGTGATCCTGAAGATCCTGAGACCACACTGTCCCTGCAAGGGCTTCACCCCCTGATTAGCCTCTGGAGTGATGTCTTTCAATGAGGTAGACTCCTAAAAGTTCCAATTTTGTGCTCCACTGTTCTACTGCTTGCCGGGAGCTGGCCCCTACCACCGTAGTCTGTCTTCCCAATGTTTCCTATTCACTTCTCTGCACATCCTGCCTTCCAGAAAGTGGCCAATTTTCTGTACCTAGAATTGCTGCCCTTCTTATCTTCTATCTCTTGTTGAGTTTGTAGGTGTGTTGAACTTCTGGGACCTGATGATATTTGTCTCCTACTCCTCTGCCATCTTGCTTCTTCCCATCATTAGTTTTTGATGTAGTGTTCCATGACTCACTGTCTGTGTGTAACCCCCAGTGCTCCATGCAGTACATACCCTCCTTAATACCCATCACCAGGCTAACACATCCCCTCATCTCCCTCCCCTTTAGAACCTTCAGTTTGTTTCCCAGAACCCATAGTATCTCGTGGTTCATCTCCTGCTCTGCTTTCCCTACCCTCTTCATTTTTCCCTTCCTTCTCCTAATGTCCTCCACGTTATTCTTTATGTTCTACAAATGAGTGAAACCATATGATAATTGTCTTTCTCTGCTTGACTTATTTCACTTAGCATAATCTCCTCCAGTTCCATCCATGTTGATGCAAAAGTTGGATGTTCATCTTTTCTCATGGCTGAGTAATATTCCATTGTGTATATGGACCACATCTTCTTTATGCATTTGTCTGTTGAAAGATGTCTTGGCTCCTTCCACAGTTTGGCTATCATGGCCATTGCTGCTATGAACACTGGGGTATGTGTACCTCTTCTTTTCACTACATCTGTATCTTTGGGGTAAATATCCAGTAGTGCAATTGTTGGGTCATAGGGTATCTCTATTTTTAAATTAAATGATATTTTAAAATATGTGAACTAAAATTTAATTAGTTACAAGTTTTATATTTAAAACATCTGACTTTTGGGTTATTTTGAAAAAATGAAAGCTAGAGCAACACAGAACTGGCAATCCTACCTGTAACAATTAGTTGAAGTTTGGTAGCCACTTGCCCCTGTAGGACAGGTGTGTATCTCTTGTTATCTTGTCTCATTCCTCCCTCTGTGTCCCCAGCATTGAGGCCAAGGGTCAGTTGTCCTTTATGCCATTATATTGCCTTTGAATTACTGCTGGTATTCTTTTTGTTTGTTTGTTTGTTTGTTTGTTTGTTTTACTGCTGGTATTCTTAAGAAAATAATTATTTTTTTCTACCTATGTATGTATCAAAAATGCAATCAGAGAGTTGAACCAAGCTATGTGAGAATTTCTTTATACCTTTAGTTCATGTTACCTGCCTTGACCATTGGCATTTAACTTGGTTACCCTTGATCTAGGCCAGTGCTTTAACTAGGAGACCGGGAGGCTGGGAGATAGATGGCAACTTTACCAAGGTGAGGCACTGAGTTAAGTAATGCAAGGAGAACAGTTCACATCTTGTGGCTTTAATCTTATGTGGTGATACTTGGAGGAGATGTTTTGGAGTCTTTGATAACAATTCTGGATCAACTGGCATTTCATGAATGGGGACCAGAAATGGTAGGGATACTGTGATACACAGTTATAGTCAATAAGTGTCCTGTGTCCCATTTGAGTTTTGAATCTCTTGTCAGCCATCTATTAGTTGAAAATCTCATTTATAATTACTTGACTCTACAACCTATTTTCATTTTACATATACACACACAAACAAGTTTATTTTTAAATGTAGGGTTTTAATATAAGCAGAAGTTTCCAGAATTGCAATTTCAGTATAAATCAAGAGAGGCTATCTACTGGTTAAGACAACAGACCCTGGAACTAGACCATGAGGGTTTGAACTTCAACTCTACTACTTGTCAGCTGTAGTAACCTCAAGGAATTAAATTAACCTCTCTGAGACTCATTTTTTTATATATATAAAATGGGAATACTAGTAGTAACTATGTTATTTGGATGTCCTAAAGCTAGATAAACCAATATATATAAGGCATTTGGAATAGTTCTTGGTGTGTATTAATTGCTATAAACACATTATTACTGTTATTTTGTTCAGAATTTAGAGTTGTTCACTGTTTCAAAAAATAGAGCTTGCCAATAAACCTTTCTCTAGTATTCTGCTTGTGTAGGGTTATATTCTTGGTGACTTAACATTTATGAGTGAGTATCTCATTACTTTACAATGCCTTCTAAGGTTTTTCTATGGAATGATACATGTTCTTTCATTTTAAATACTTTCCTTTTTTCCCCACGTATAGTAGTTTTATAATATTATGTTGTACTTTAAAAATCACGTGTGAGACTATTATTGTATCTGTGAAATTTATTTCTGATAGCAAAGAAGCATTGCAAAAAACTTGCTCTGGAAAAAAGATATGAGTTTGATTACATTGAATACCATTGGTTAGGTGCTTTTTACTCATGGCCTGACTTCTAGGACTTCAAAGGGACCATTTTGATCAATTTGCTGTCTGACTTTACAACATTTTGAGAAGACCAGCTTTAGGCACAAACAAAATAGGCATTGCATTATTATCTTTGAATGACTGAATCATAGCTCTCTGTAAAGGTGATGTCTACCATTGACCACTTCCAAGAGAGTGTCCATGTTTCCAAGAAACATGTCCTGGAGAAAAGGAAAACTTAAGAAACATGTTTTAAGTAGAGGAAGTAATCAATTTGTTAAATGCAACTGAAAGGTCAAATAAAGAAGGTAATTGTGAATTGACCATTGGATTTGGCAAAAGAGCATGTCAGCCCTTTCTTCCAGGTTTTTAAAACTTGTCATTTTCACATGTCCTAGAATGAGACTTTAAACAGTTTTATACAGAGCACTCAGGTTTCAATCTGGGGACTTGTGTCCTTCTATTTTGAAAATTTTTTCTTTTATTATTTCATTATTTTTTCCTTCTATTTCACTTTCTCACATGATTCTTTCTGGAATTTTTATTATTTGGATGTTGAGCTTCCTGGATTTTCTCTCTTTCTTTCTTTCTTTCTTTCTTTCTTTCTTTCTTTCTTTCTTTCTTCTCTCTTTCTTCCTTCCTTTTTTGTTTTCTCTTCCATTACCCATCTTGGTGTGTTTGGTTCTACTTCTGGGAGATTGGCTCAACTCAGCTTTTTAGAGAGAAAAAGGCAAGGTCAGCTAGCCAACATGGAGAAGAACCTAAGGGGTCCATTTATATCATATACCAACTTTAAAACAATCTCTTCCAACTTTCTATCTCAGATCTAGTGTGTTTTATAAGAGGATGTGCATATCCTTTGGCACTCTCTAGCAGGATTTCAAAAACTCTGAAGGAAGAAAACCATGCCTTGAGGGGAAGGAAAAGTGCCTGAGAGATCTACTTTTCTGTGGCCAAAGTTGAAGAAAATGTCCACAGTACTGTGCTAAATCCCAGAGGTTCCTGTTGCTCTTCCAGGAATTTGGAAGGCTGCAGGGCATTATTCATTTCCCTGTGGGTTACTCTTCTGCTGAAAAGAAACAGCCATGAAATGTTGTATCCCCAAATCATTAAGACTTTGAAGTTGTCACTACACCTTTCCTGTACATTCAGCTCTTTGACTCACACTTTGTTAGGTTTTGTTTTTGTTTTGTTTTGTTTTTGCCCCATTTAAAGACTTGTGATTCTGTAATGTTATTGTTTCTTGAAGTGTTGAAATGTTATGATGTGTGTCCATAATTTCACATAGCATCTTCTACCCTGTCCTAAGTATGCTGAGATATTTAAGAACACAAGTCATGATCTCTGTCACTTTTGTAAAAAATGGGCACTGGGAAAAGCAACACATAACAGACAAAATTGTACTCTAAATATAAGATGGCAACATTGTTTCTTAGTGCATGCTAATGCAGTGGGATCTATAGAGGCTACTTTGAGTATCGTGAATTTATATTAAATTCATGTTGAATCGTGTCTAGATTTGACATGATGTGCCACATTTGATTAGAGACATCAGCCTTCACAAAATGGAGGCATATTTTTTCCTTCTGTTTTCTATCATTCTCTAAGTGCTTTAAGAATTTATAAAGAGAGACAGAGAGAGAGAAGGATAAAGAAAGGAAGAAGAAGGAATAGGAGAAGGGAGAGACCAGTGATGAGTATAAGCTGGATCAGTCAGAGAACATTTCTTATTCTAGGTGGTAAGATTTTGCTGTGAAGAGGTATTCATGAAAGACATCCTAGGGAAGGAGAACAGGAAGAAGGAGCCGATATATGACTGTTTAGTGCCAAGACTTCATTAACATAACCATCAGTATCTAGGAGTCTGATCCCTGGCCCCAGCTCCATCAGTCATTAACTGTGAGTCCTAACAGAAAGCATTCCTTCATTCAGTCTTTATTGTCACTTGTGTTCTTACATTTTTAACCTAGAATTGTCATTCATAAAATGAGGAGAAGGTGACATGATGCAGTGTGTGTTCCCCAAAGAGCATTCCATGGAATTTTATGTTCATGTGATATCAATGGATGTTTTCTGAAAGATCATTCTGTGATCAAGTTAACTTAGGAAATACTGGCCAAACGAAACTAAACTGAATTATTTAGGACATTTTAGAGTCTTTAATATGTCAATACTATAAACTTTATATTATATGCAGAAATATTCAATTTACTTGATCACAGAAACTTTATATAGAAAATCATGAGGAGCAGGTATTGATGAGTTGTTGATCTTAATAATAATTTTCCTAACTCCTGGCTGCATGCCAGTCACTGTGAAAAGATTCAAAAGGAGTAGGTAATATACAGATGGAGCATGGATGGTCTGTCATGTAAACTGGATTTGAATCCCAGGGCATAATTGTGTGATCTTGGAAAAGCTGACTCTTTTGAGTCTCAATTTCCACATTTATATAACAGGGGTAGTAACTTCTGCTTTGTGATTATTGTTAGAGTATATGGAGACCTAAAGTCCCTGGTACTAAGTAGGTGCTTAATAAATATTTAATCTTTTATTCTTTCCTACCATATAATTTTGTACTTTAGTGAGGGGTAAATGTCAGTACGGCTGATTGCAAATGAGGCATGGGATGGGTCAACATTATGTTTTTGAATGGTTTATGTAAAGGAATCAGAAGGGGAGAACTCTTCACCCCCAAACATTATTGAATCTGGAGGGACAAAAGGAAACTTTCTGTACCACAAGATGAGCACGTGTTCATGAACTTATCACTTGTGTGGGATCACAAATCTTGTATGAATATCTGGTTTCCTCTTTTGAAGTGGCAATAAGATGAAAGCACTGGAAATCAGATTTTAGCTTGTGGTTTTGGAAGAACAGGTATACAGACCAACCTTTCATGAAATCTTGTTCTTTCTCACATCTCCTTCCATTTGAGCTTCCCTATCCATAACCCCCTTCTTTAGAAAGAACCTTTAAACTATACTTGGGGCAGGGATGCTAATAATAGATGGGGTGGGCAGCTGACCCAAGAGCAGCATACGTCTAATAATATATGAGGGTTTGATATCAAGCATGCTGGACAACTACTAAATACCAATCAAATTGGCTTTCTTTGTGATTGGGGGTGCCCCCTAGGAAGAATAGGGGACATAGACCCAGTGAACACATGCCATCATAATGCCTTTTGCTTCTGGCTCCAGTGAGTTCCTGCTTCTTAAATACCAAATGTGTAAGTAGTATTTGGAGTTTACTAATCCCTCTGTCTTGGTACTCCCATCCTATCCTTTATGAAATTTTTCCTTGTAGATAAACTTGGGATGAAATTGAAATATCCCATTGCTCATTTTTCTTTAAGGCTTAGAACTTGACATTATTTTCTAATGTCCAAGATGAGAGGTGGTCCCTAAGTTGATTCCCTAGGAAGATTTACTTCAAAGTGACTGAGAGATGAAAATCAACACCCATTTGTACAGATCGAGACGTGCCAAGCTTGGGTGGACTTTCTCTTCTTGCTTGTCAACAGCTTTGATGCTATGCCAGGTGAAGCTGTCTGCAGCCATTAGTACTTGGATGACATCAGACAAATATTACCTGGCAACATCAGCCCTGAATTCCTGTGGAAACTCAGGTTAATCTTGGAGGATCCTCTGAAAAATTCCTTTTATATGTTTTGGGGGCTTTATTAAAAGTTGTTGCTCTACTATATATCTTTCAGATGATGTCAATAGTTACACAATAATCCTTTCCTCTTTTGTAAAGCCACAAATCCTCCAAATAAGAACCAATGCCAGAGATTATACTTATCTGCGGAGTTTTGTTTTGTCTTTTTGTTTTGTTTTGTTTTGTTTTTTTGAGGACCCTCCACATTTCAGTAGCTATAGAGCTGAAATGAATAGTCACTGGTCTGGGATGGATGAATCTCAGTTTTAATCCATCCTCTGCTACTAGCTATCTCTGTCACTTTGAGAAAATGTCCTCTCCTCTCTTAGCCTTCATTTTCTAAATTGGATAGAATTTGGATGACTGGAGCTAAAAGTCTTCTCTAGAAATTATGGTGTCCAACTGCTTTCACTTTACAATGGAAGAAATGGAGGCTTTGTGCTGCAAGATCCCGCTGGGATCCAGGGATGCTCATGAGCAAGTCTTACCACTCAGCATTCAGTTCCCATTCTTCCAGAAATAGCACTCTGGTTTCCTTTGGTGAAGGCCCTGCTTCTCTCATTCTCCACCCTTTTAAAATGGGCTGACTACACTCCAGCTTTGGGGGTGAACAATTAACTTCACAGACTTAGTGATTTTGTGCAGGGACAGGTCGTAACTCAAGCCAGGCTCATCAGAGACAATGAAAGTCAATCAGAAATCTTGCACTGTGGATTGTTGAGAAAAGAGCCTTAGGGTTTCCGCTGGGGTGATTGAGAGTAAAGGTGGAGTTAATGAAAGCCATGTTTCAGTCATCAAAGAAAGCTCTGCTTGAAAACGGAGCCAAAAAGTAAGTGAGAATGCATTATACAAGAAAAAGATTGAGTCCTGTGGATATATTTTAGTCCATAAACTAAGCTATGTCTTAAGCTAGATGTTGGGACCAGACTGCCCAGAGTCACAACTCTACCATTGACAAGCAGTATGACCTCCTTGGGTAAGTCACTTGATCCCTGGATGTCTCAACCACCTCACCTGTAAAATGAAAACAGTAATGGAAACCAACCTCATGAAGTCTTACTTGGAGAAATAAACAAGTGTGTGTGTGTGTAGAGCAGGGCTTGACACATAGTGAATGTCATGTAACTATTTATGAATGTTAATATTGTTATCACTGGACTTTTCACTGGATCTTTTTTTGGGTGGGGGTGTGAGCCAGTCTGATCTCTGGCCAAATTGATTAGTCATCAAGTTAGTGGCCATTCTTAAGGCCAAGTCTTCTGAGCCCCTTTTCAGATAAATTAATTCCTCATCACTACAACCATGCCATAAGTTATAAGGCATAAAGTCAGAGTATTGGACTGAACAGAGCACCAGTCTGTACATTCTCTGAGTTTATTGAATTCCATATCAATTGATGTTAAAGATTGGGTAGTCAACGCCAAGAATTGTTAATTCAGTTTGATTTTGTCAGGTATAATAATGCTGTGTTACACAGAGAAATGTTCTTTTTTTTTTTTTAAGAGAGATGCATGCTAGAGTAATGGGAGTTGGTGTTATAATGTGTATAATTTACTTTGAAATAATTTGACAAAACCCACAAAACAAGATGAAACAAATGTGACAAAATGTTGGCAACTGCTATCCAACTCAATGTGGATAATTGGGTGTTCAATATAAACTCCTCTCAACTTTTCTGCATGTTCGAAAAATCTTACAATATAAATTTTGATTACAATTGTTGGCTTAATTATATGTCTTCTCTATTGAATGTAGAAACTATAAGGGCAAAGAACATGCCTACCTTGTTTATTGTTGTATCCCCGTGGCTGTAATATGGTACGTGCTCAATCAATGTGTAATTAAAGATGGACAGGTTAGACCTTGTCAGATGAGAAGGAGGACCAGTAGACCAGGTATAAATGAAGCTGTGGGTGCCTTCCATATCCTATGATCACCAACCATCTGGGGCTGTCCTCTTAGGAACTGTCACCTGAGCACTCAGGCTCTGCTTGGGGCTGGCCAAAAGAGCTCAGATGCTGACATTCCCCGAGAGTAACCTTGAACAAATGATTAACAGAAACTGGAGGATAAATATTTTAACTTCCTTGCCCCTCGAGTGGACTAACTCTGAGGCTTGTTTCACATTATGTCTCAGAAAATGAAATTTTGTCTCCCATTGGTGTGGGATTATTGAGAGGTAGATATGTCCCCTGGGGACATCCCATGATTTATGCATGTCTGATCAGGTCACCTGGTTACCTGGACATTGGGAAAATCTTGTGCAACACCAACTCTGCTATTTCTAGAACTGAATTACTAAATGATTCCACTCTCAGCCTCCCTCTCCTTTCTGCTTTCTCCATGGAGATATTTCTTGGTGCTAGCTTTTGAATCACCAGCCAAATATTCCTTTCCTCTCTGCATGGTGACTTTACAGTGCAGTAAAGACATATGCTCTTCCCTGAGAGCCAAACCTAAATTCCATCCTGGCTTCTTCAAATGCCCTTGGATGAAAATAGACATTCCTTTCTCCTGCAATCTTGTGTATTCTTATTCATTAGATATGGTATGTTAAATCCATAATTGGAGCAGTTATGCCTATGAAGCTCCTAAATTATAACCAACTCAAAATAGAGCCCTTGCAAAATGAAACAAAAAGATGGGGAAAAGTTGCCTTAGCTATTCATTGTCTGTGGAGTGTAATATAATCTGCTCCGTGTGACAATCGAGAACCTCAAAGACTCAAAACTCCAGAAGTAGTGGGAAGAATCTGCACCTAAATTTGATTTCTGACTCCGCTTCACCACCCTCCTGGGGGTTTTGAATCTGTGCCCTGGGTTTTGTTGTCTCTCCAAACAACAGCACACACAATCCAGAGTGACGCTTCAGCTCTTACTTTCCTGGGCAACGGAGGAGCTCGTTTCTCGTAAGACAACTGTATTGAAGGGATGAGTGAATCACATAATACATTCTTTATCTTGTTTCATATTTCCGAAGGCTCCCCCTGAATTGCTGTTATAAATCTAGTCACTAAGGTGTGAAAATTCAGTCATTCTTAACTTCTCTTGCTTAGACGTTTCTCAAAGGTCTCCTTAAATCCTGTTGGTGCTGTCTCTGCAGGGCTCCCTCAGACATTCACTGTGGTTTCCATGCACACTTCCGCTATGAGGAGATCACTTTACCTACCTGTTTTTAATTTTAAAGGTTTTATTAGTTGGTCTCCCTGCTTCCAGCATACCTTCCCCGCATGCAGCTGCCCCTACTCCAATCTCTTACTTTGCTCCTGGTATGATTGTCCTAAGCATGGGTCTTATTAGGTCAGTCTCTGATTCTCAGATATTCAGTGGTCCCTGAACTAAAATCCAATTTGTCTCCAGCTAACTGGATTTAGCCTCATTTTTCTGGTCAGTACCTTGAGTCCTATATTCAAGTCTCATTAGTCTAGAATGTTCCCTCAACTTTCCTGCCACTGTGACTTTGCTTAAGCTGTCCCCACACCTGGATAGTCTTCTCAAATATACATCTCTCAAAGTTCTCTATATCCTTCTGTTGTAGCTCAAATTTGATTCCATTTCCAAGGAGTCATGATTTTTCTTTTTCTGTATCCGTAATACCACTGCACATAGTGTCTCTATGATAGAATTTACTACCCTATTTTGGAATGATTTTGTTTTCTGTTTTTCTCATTTGCTGGAGAGTTTCTAGAAGAGGACTACTGTTTTATTCATTTAAAAACCCTTAGAACTCTGTGTGTACAAAGCAGTGCTCACGAAATGGAATCTCAGGAACTGCTGTGGGGGAGGGTGGGGCTTGGCTCTTGTATAGACAAACAAGAGTGTAGTAATATTGGCACTTTGGTTGCCAATCTCTCCTCTGAGAGGCAACAGTTCCATTTTGATTTAAAGAAACAAAACTTCCAGGCATCTACTGTGGTAGGCAGTTTCTGATTATCAGTTTCCATGATCCCCACCTCCTGGTATTCGTGGCATGGGTAGCCCTTCCTGAGTGTGGGCTGGATCTCAGGACTCACTTCTAATGATAAAATATGGTGAAAGTGGGTGGATGTCAAAAGGCTGTGGTGTCCATGTTGCCAGCACTCTCTTTTGCTCCCACTCTCTGTCCTCTTGCTTGCTTGTTGCCACATTTTACCGAGAGGCCTACATGGCAAAGGATCAAGGGAGGCTTCTGACTATAACTTGCAAGCCACTAAGGCCTCACTCCAAAAGCCTGTGAAAAACCAAAATTACTAACAACCATGTTAAGTGAGCTAAGAAGCAAATCCTTGCCTGGTGAGCCTTGAGATGACTGCAGCTTTAAAAAAAATTAATTCGTTTTTTAGTTGGATATGGTTGATACAATGTTACATTCATTTCAGGTGTATGACATAGTGATTCAACAAATTTATACATTATGCTATGCTCACAAGTATAGCTACCATCTGCCACCCTTAATACTATGACAATATTATTGACTATATTCCTTATGATGTCCCTCTTATTCCCATGACTTATTTATTCTATAGACTATATCACCCATTCACCTTCACCCATCGCTCTACTCCTTCCTCTTTGGCAACCATCATTTTGTTTTCTGTATTTATAGGTCTGATTCTGCTTTTTGTGTGTTTATCCATTTGTTTGTGTTTCATTTGTTTTTTTAGATTCCACAAATGAGTGAAATCATGTGGTGTTTGTGTTTCTCAGTCTGACTTATTTCACTTAGCATAATACCCTCTAGGTCCATCCGTATTGTCTCAAATGGCACGATCTCACTCTTTTTTATGGCCTCATAATGTTCCATTGTATAGATACACCATTTCTTCCTCATTTGTCTATTGATGGGCACTTAAACTGCTTCCATACCTTGACTATTGTAAGTAAGGCTGCAATAAACATAAGGAGCCATATGTCTTTTCAAATTAGTTTTTATTTTCTTTAGGTAAGTACCCAGTCATGGAATTATTGGATCATATGATATTTCTATTTTTAATTTCCTGAGGAACCTGTATACTGTTCTCCACAGTGGCTGTACCAATTTACATTCCCACCAACAGTGTATGACTGTGCCTTTTGCTCCCATATTCTCAGCAACACTTGTTATTTCTTGTCTTTTTTATTTTGGCTATTCTGACTGTAGCCTTGTAAGAAACCCAGAGCCAGAGCACCCAGTTGATCTGGCCCAGATTCTTGGCCTACAGAACTGAAATAAGAAATGCGATTGCTTCAGACCATTATGTTTTCAGGTAATTTATCATGCAGCAATAAATAACTAAAGACATCGACCTTTGACAATTCTGACTACCATGTCAGATTCAGGCTCTCAGGATGTAGTTTTCTCAATGACGGATTGCCCGAGGCATGCGTTTATATTGTCCGTCTACCCTTTCTAAGTGTTTTTTATTTCTGAGCTTTATATAAAGATTGTCAGTTTCTAAGAACATAGCTTATACATTTATTTGGGCAGAGCTAGTATGAAGTTATGTAAAACTAGGACTTTAATAGATATGAATTTAAAATAAATCTGAGAGAAAATATATTATTTAGGGATTGCCTACTGCTTCAGGCATGCATGTGATGGTAACTATTTTTCTTTTCATCTCTGCAAATAAGGAGAATGGCAGTCAAATTAAGATGTTTGCACAAGGACACACATCCAGCAAGTGTTGAAATCAGATGCCAAGCCGGGATGTATGCATTGTCAAAACCAAACTCTTTTTCTTTAACCAAAGTTCTCAATCATAGCTGTCCATTGTAATCACCTGAGGGATGTTAAATAAACTTTAGGAGATTCTGATTAATTCTTCTGGGGCACAGCCTGGACATTGGGTTTTTTTTTTTTTTTTTTAAAGCTTCCCAGAGGACTCTAATATGTAGCCAAATTTGAAAACCACTAGACTATATCACAGACCCTCCTGAAGGAATTTAGCCACACTCTGTGATTGCCCCCAGTTCCTGAATTTGAAATCAAGCCACTTGAATCCTTTCTGAAAAGAAAAAAAAAATCACCATGACAGAAGCTTCTGTGGAGTACAAACTGTGGGGGAGAAACATGCCAGGTGAGGAAGAAAGAGAAGGAAGAGAAACTCTGACCTTGAGTTAATGACTGAATGGAGGAGATTTTATTACAGACCAGGAAATGATCAGCAGTTCCCCCCATGCCTTACATAGCTGCCTTGTATTTACTCATATTTCACTTGTCCTTGAAAAATGGCCATTTCCTTTGCATGATTGTATATTGACCTAGAAGGGAACCGAGAATTCAATCATTTATATACAAACACACTGAATCATAGAAAGGGACCGTGATTTGCCAAAGGCTACATCACAAATTAGCGGCAGAACTGCTTTAGCCTAAACATTTAGACTTCCTCCGCTCAAATATCTCATCAGAGGGTCCTACGCTGACCGCTACGTATAAAATAGCACTCACCCCCTGGATTCTCTATTTATTCGATTTTTTTATAGCTCTTATCATCAACCAAAATACATTTTGTTCACTTATTTCGGTCTCTTCTCTTTACCTCACTAGAATGAAAACTACATAAAGGCAGAGACTTCGTCTTATTCTTTTGTTTACTTACCACTTTATCTCTAATGCCTGGTATTCTGAAGGTGGCCCTTAGTAAACACTAGCTAATTAAATGCAGAATGTATAGTCAAATCTTCAAAGATGAACCATCCCGAGACCTCACAAATTCAATGTCAGGAAATACATTCAAATACAAGTTAGGTCAACCCTTAAAGAAGATAAAGGAAATGACATTCAAACACAAATAGGAAATTTAATCTGATAATTTCTAAACTCCCTTCCAAAACAGAATCTGTAATGTAAAATATTACTTCTCCATACAAAGAATTCACGGTTGTTAGACTTTTCATGGATTGTTTGAATATTGCTTAATTCATTCAACATTTTCATTCATTCAAGACATATTTAGTGATCATCTGTCTTATGTGTGTTGGGTACAGTTGCGGCATGAATGAAGCAGGGTTAAAGTTAGTGTCTTCAGCCTATCTCTCAACTCCTGACTGCCCAGCTTCTAAAATCTCCCTACTTGCAGATGTTCTTTAATCATTTTTAGAAAGCCAAATTCATCATAAATGGTAGCTTTGGGGAAATATACTAGTACATCACTGAGATCATTTGATAGTTCATGAGGGTCTGACTTTCTTTATAGAACGACTCATGAGAAAGGCAGCTGCATACAATGACTCCCCAGGGTTGTGCTCTTTCTAAAATGGAAAGCCTCTAAAAAGGAGGCTATCCCAGACCTTCTATCTTTTTATTTCTTGCTCTTGGGTGACTTAGAGCTGTGATATAACCTAAAAATTCAGCTAGTTGTTAGGGAATTAAAAGACCAGAAGAAATTATATCACTTGTCCTGAAGTATTAAATTCTTCTTGGAATTATTTCAGTCTTCAATCATTCTCCATTATACACTCTGGAAGAAGAACTAGAAATAAATACTGTGTTTTAAACAGCCGAACCTGACCCTCCTTCGGTGCCCTCACTCCCAGGCATTTAACTCACACCACCTTCCAAAGATTTTATAAGAAAAAAAAGTTTTCCCATGTGCCAAAAATACTGTATTGGCCTTTGGAATATAATGAAAAACATTGAAAAAATATCAGATTTAAAGATAAGTAATTCACATATTAGAAAATTTACCCCTTTAAGAGGTAAAATTCAATGTTTTTAGTGTAGTCACAGAATGTGCAACACTCATCACTATCTAACTTCAAAAACATTTATCATCCAGAAAAGAACTGTGGACCTTTTAGCAGTTTCTCTCCCATTGTCCCTTCCTACTACTTACTGAAAAATGCAAATATACTTTCTACTTCTATGGATTTTTCTATCTTGGACATTTCATACAAATGGAATCATACAACATATGGCCTCTTGTCTGGCTTCTTTCATTTAAGCATAATATTTCGAGGTTCATCATTTTTCTAATATGGGAAGGCATATGATGAGACTTCACTCATTTTTAAATGGGTAATTTATATTTTTTATTGTTGACATATGAATTTTTTATATATTCTGGATGTTAAATCCCTTATCAGACATATAATTTGCAAACATTTTTTTCCTATTTTTTGAGTTGTCTTCTCATTTTCTTGATGATATCTTTGAAAGTACAAAAACATTTAATTTTGATGAAGTCAAATATGTACATGTATATATATACACACACACACACATATATATATGCATATATATATATTAACCTTTTTGTTATGTGCTTCTGGTGTGATATCCATGAGGCCATTGCCTAATCCACTGTAACAAACACTTCTGTGTTTATTCTAAAATTTTTTTGTTTTTGTTTTTGTTTTTTAGTTTTAGCAGTTACGTTTAGGCCTATTATCTACTTTAATTTTTATGTGCAGAGTGAGGGAAGGTTTCAACTTTATTCCTTTGTGTGTGGATATTCGGTTTTCCCTCCACCATTTGTCGAAAGGACTATTTCTTCTTTGAATTGTCTTGATCCTCTTGTCAAAACTCAATGGACCATAAAAACAAGGGTTTGTTTCTGGACTCTTGATTCTATTCCATTAGTTTTACTCTCTATTATTCTGCCAATATCAGACTGTTTTGTTTACTCTAGCTTTGTAGTAGGTTTGGAATCAAGAAGTATAAGTCCTTCAACATTTTCTTCTTTAATAGTGTTTTGGCTTTTCAGGACCTCTTGCAATTCCATGTGAATTTTAGGATGAGCAGTTAATTTTTTCAATTAATGCAGCAACGATTTTGACAGTGATTGTATAGAATCTGTGGATCAACCTGGGGTGTACTACTGCCACGGCAATATTCACTCTTCAACTCATAAACATGGGAGGTTGTTCCATTTACTTTTCAAATTTTTCTTAATTACTTTCAATGATTTTTTTTGTGTTTTTTTAGTGGGCAAGTCTTGTACTTCTTTTGTAAAATTTATTCTTAAGTATTTTTATTTAGGTGTGTTGTAAATAGAATTTTTTCTTAGTTTAATTTTTGGATTATTCATTGCTAGTGTACAAAAATTAAATTGATTTTATATATTAATCTTATATCCTGCAAACTCATTGAACTCATGCATTAGTTTTAGCAATTTTTGTAGTTTCTTTAGGATTTTCTACATAAGACATCATGACATATGCAAATAGAGATTGTTTTATTTTTTCTTTTTCAATATAGATGTCTTTTTTTTTAAACATATATAATCTACCCTGATGACCCTAATTTGAACCTCCTGTACAATGTTAGAGTAGCAAGAGTGGACAATCATTTCTTTTTCATTATCTTAGAGAGAGAGAATTCAGTCTTTCACTATTAAGAATGATGCTAGCTACAGGTTTTTAATAGATGGCCCTTAGGAGAATGAGATAGAAAGGCCCCTTGTTTTCTGAGTTTGTTGAGTGTTTTTGTCATGAAAATATTTTCTTTTTGGTCAAGTGATTTTTCTTGCCTATTATAATGATCATTTTTTGTCCTTTATTTTATTAATATGGTACATTATACTGCTTTTCTTACACTAAAACAACTGTGCATTCCTGGAATAAGTCCTACTTTGTCAATGTGCACAATTCTGGCTACATGTTGCTAGCCTTAGTTTATAGTACTTTGTTGAAGAGTCTTACATCTATATTTATAATGAATATTGGTTAATGGTTTTGTTTTGTTATGGTGTTTTTATCTGGTTTTGGTATCAGTATAAAACTCGTTTAATTAATAAGTTGGAAAAAGTTCCTCTTCTTCTATTCTTTGGAAGAGTTTATGAAGAATTGTTATTAATTCTTTTTTAAACATTTGGTAGAATATATCCATAAAGCCATGTGGTCATAAACTTTTTTCCATGGGAAGTTTTTTATTCATAACTGAATTTCTTTTCTCTATAACATAATTTGTTATAGAGTTTTTTGGTTTTATATTTATTCTTGAATCCATTTTTGTAGGCTGTATCTTTCCTGTAGTGCATCCCTTCTATCTAGTTTGTCAAATCTGTTGGCATAATTTGTTTATGTTATTTCTTAATTATGTATTTATATAAGATCAGTGTGGTGAATCCTTTAATTTCTGATATTAGTAGTCAGAATCTTCTCTCCTTTTTTCTGGTCAATCTTGATAAAGCTTTGCCAATTTTGTTGATCTTTTCAAAGAACCAATTATTTCTGTTTTCTTTGTTGTTTTTTTTGTTCTCTGTTATTTATTCCCATTCTAATTTTTATTATTTCTTTCCTTCTTCTTGTTTAGGATTTAGTATGCACTTTTTTCTAGTTTATTAAGGTGTAAGTTTAAATGCCTATTTAAAATGTTTTTTCTTCTTTCTTTTTCTTTGTTACTTCTTTTTCACTATAGGTGTTCAGAAATTTACATTTCCTGATAATTGCTTTTCTGGCTGTATTGCATAATTTTTGGTATCTTGTGTTTTATTTTTTCATTTATTCAAGTAGTTTATAATAGAACTTTTTTTGAACCATTGGTTCAACAATAGGAATGTGTTATTTAATTTCCACGTATTTTTGTGTTTCCCCAATTTCTGTTGAGTTTTAATTTCATCCTATTATGTGTCATAGAGCACAGTTGGTATGGTTTCAGATCCATAAAAATACCAAATAAAAAATTCTGAAGTTGGAAAATATAATAACCCATATTAAAAATTCATGAGAGGAGTCCAGCAGCAGATTTGAAATGGTCAAAAAAAGAGTCCACAAACGACACAGGTCAATTGAGATTATCAGTCTGAGGAACAGAAAGAAAAAAAGAATGAAAGAATAAAAACTAACAGAGTCTCAGAGACCTGTGGGGCACAATCAACTGTACTGATATACATGGTCCTACTGAACCTGATTTTTACCTGGAGTAATTAACAGGTAGTGAGCGGTAACTACAGAAAAAGTGCAATTCCTCTTACTGCCATCCCTACAGCTCTCTATTCTTTTATATCAAGTGATCTCCACTGATTTTATGTTACCTGCCTAGCTCCCATGGGGGCTGAGTTTTCAACCTCTGAAAAAGAGCAAGAGCAGAAGCAGAGAATAAGAG
Source organism: Taxidea taxus jeffersonii (assembly GCA_003697995.1). Classification (NCBI taxonomy): domain Eukaryota; kingdom Metazoa; phylum Chordata; class Mammalia; order Carnivora; family Mustelidae; genus Taxidea; species Taxidea taxus. The sequence continues at coordinate 18,566 of ML101870.1, forward strand.
GTAATAACATATATGGTTTGATGAGGGAGAATGAAGATGAGTTTGGTTGAGGAGAGGCTCTCTGTGGGAAGGCAAGACTAGATATATATGGAAAGACTATTTGGAGCTACATTGTGTAGAACAGAGATAGTAAGGCTTTTATATACTGATTTGTAATTTTTCATGCATTTCAGAGAACAGGAAAACCAATGATCCTATTTGCTCTCCAAAGATACTCTGAAACAGGGATTGCAGTTATTATTCCACAGATGTAGAAATTAAAGCTGGAGTTACATGGGCTATCAATACTTAATGGAAAAATGAACCAGAATCCACATCTACAGATTCTGTTCCACTGCTGATAAACAGAAAGCAAGCCATCCCAAAGAAGTCAGGATTGAGCCTGAACTTTTTCCTCTTCCAGTGCTAGTCTTAGCACCTGGAACGATAACTACTTGGGTGAAAGAAATGATTGAATCCTGCCGACTACAGTCTGCTTATTACCTGCCCAAATATCATTTTGGCTTCCATGGGGGTTGAGTGCACAAACAGCCCCTGGAAGACAGAAAGGTTTATCTAAGAGCCACTGTTCAACTTCAGCTTTCTAGCTCCTTCCACAGGCTGAATCAACTTTTTCATTGGGAATTTTCTGTTGCAAAAGTCACCAAGACTGGGCTCACTACAGGATTCTTTATAATGAGGAAATCTGGCTTCCCTGTGAGATGGTGGTGAATAGGCTGGACAGTGGATAGGGATTGAGGGCCACAGTAACAGCAGTTGTCACTTGAAAACAACTTGAAACTTGAAAACTGTTTCCAAGTCACTCCCAATAGCACTGTAAGATGTGACCACTATTTGCTTCGAAAGGAAAATTGTCCCAAACCTTATGCTCTCTGAGGAGGCATTCTTGGGACCTTATATCAATACATCAGAAGTTAGTTTTATGAATAATTTATGGATGGTTAGATTTAGAATGTGGCATTACAAAAGATTTCAGATTTTTTATTTATTTATTTTTATTTATTTTTTATTTTTAAATTTTAATTTAGTTTAATTTTTTCAGTGTTCAAAGATTCATTGTTCATGAAACACACCAGTGCTCCATGCAATAGGTGCCCTCCTTAGTACCCACCACCAGGATTACCCATCCCCCCATCCTCCTCCCCTCTAAAACCCTCATTTTGCTTCTGAGAGTCCACAGTCTCTCATGCTTCATCTCCCCCTCCAATTTCCTCCACTTCACTTTTCCTTTCCTTCTCTTAATGTCCTCCATGTTAGTCCTTCTGTTCTACAAATAACTGAAACCATAGGATAGTTGACTTTCTCTGCTTGACTTATTTCACTCAGCAAAGATTTCAGAATTTTTAAAACTCAAAACATAAAAGTTATCCTATATTGTATTTTGTCCATGCATGAATTAATTGATATCTAATCTAGATTTAGGTCAGTTTATTATAAAGAGAACTAGACAGGGGACCCAGAGGCCTGAGTCTTATATGTGTCCCAATCCAGTAACACTTAACTCATAATATGTTCAAATGTCAGAATTCTTCCTTTATTAAAACAGAGATGAATAATTCCTAAGAGCCTTCGAGTCTGTAGTTCATTTACTTGAGTTTAACAAAGTTCTCTGAGAAACTTCACATTCTGTGATTGATTTTGTTGTTATTGTTGTTCCTAATTCCATTTGAAAGAAATGGGAGCTTAGTTACATCTTTGACATATTTTTACAGTGATCTCAAATGGTTCCAACCAAATTAAATATTTGTTCTAGAAATATTTTGTATTTGCATAGCATCTTGCAATTTTAAAAAATAACATGGATTATTTAATTTATTTTGCTTTTTCACAGTAAAGTAGGGAGACCAGATATGTGGTGGAGAGTTAAGGGAAGTATGCCCATTTTAGATATGAGGAAACATCCTCAAATTTCAGTAATTTAACTAAAATAATGTGACTAATCCATGGAAGAGGTGGAACCAGATACAAGGTCATTTGATGCATTGTCCGGGGCTTTTGAAATTATTATTAAGCAGCTACTTATGTGTCAGTCACTGTGCTGGGCACTGGATATCTCTTTAAGACATTTCCCAGCTTTCCATGAACTTTCAATCTGGTCGGTCAGTAATCAGATAATTTAGATGATTGTGTGAAGGTAATAATGGACATGGAAAGTGAGTTGGGACAACACAGAACAAAGGAGAAAGAACAGTTCAACACAGGGAGCTCATGAAGGGTTCCTGTAGGAGATGACATCTGACTTCAGTTTTTAAAAAACTGATGAGTTTGTCAGGCATGAATAGAAGAAGTTCTTTCATGGTTGAAGGAACAACATGAGCACAAGTACAAAGGTGGGAAACATTTTCTATGCAGGACAAGATAAGCATTTATTTCTAGAGAAGATTGGAGAGTGGGGATTGGTGTGAAATGAAGCTAAAAAGTAGCTGGGGTCAGATTGGGGAGGTTGTATCTGCTTTGCAACGGAGCTTGGACTTTTCCTGGAGGTTATAGGGAAGCTATTGAAGGATTTTATATGGGGGCATGACTTGCTTCCATTGGAAGTGGACCACTATCATGGTTATCCAGAGGTTCTGAGATAGTGACATGACAGCAGAAAGGGAAATCAGTTTAGAGGTTTTAGTATGGGATTCAAGTGTCTTTTATGGAGCTTTCATAACAAAGCAAAAGCAAGAAAGTGAGTAGAGAACCTAACAGAAGTGATTATCTTTCTAGAGGAAAGTGATCCATTTGGCTCAGTTCTTAGCTGCTTAAAGTTGTGCATCACAGATGGGGAAATTGAGGCACAAAGCAAATAGGTCATATGCTAAAGTCATAGAGCTAGTGTGTGATCAAGCTTGAGTTCAAATCTAGACTGGACTGTTTTCTAAAATGAGCTCTTAAACCCTTGTGACAGGTTTAAATAGTAATAATCAAATAGAGAAAGAACGGAGGACACAGAATACCAGCAGGAGTGGTAGGGATGTTCAATATAAAGGAACATGTATTCCATGAATGCAGCTCATTAGCATCTGTGAAACCCTGTGTGTCATTGACATCAATGTTTCCAGTGTTCTCAACAAGGAAGAAGAGAAGACCTGGCCATAGTTACTCTCCAAACCCTGTAGAAATAATGCAAAACTATTGTTTGCAGGCTTAGATGAATGAGGTTTAGAATTTCACTAACTGCTGACTCTGGTGCATTCCATTTTAGGTTTCTTACATAGACTCCATGTTCTGAGTCCTACAAATTTTTCTCTTATTATTTAAAACTTAGGTTTTAGGAAATTTCCCAAATACTTGGCTATAGCTCATTTTCATGACTATTGTTTTTGCTATGGGCAAAAAAAAAAAAAAAAAAAAAAAAGTAATCTACTTTGGAACTCAAAGACATCAACTTGATTTATTGTTCCTTTTGGATTATTTTCTGTCATCTTTCTTTAGCCTCTGGCTTAGAAGTGAGGAAAGCAGGGACCAGGGAATTTTGGAGGTGAAAAAAAATGTGCAAGGTCATAATTCAGAATATCGTCCCACTAAATGTAAACATTAATATTTATAAAACACCAGAACAACCTAGAGTGATGTTATCATATGAGCTCCCTGAAGGCAGGTGTTAGGTCTGTCTTGCTCACTGCTGTGTATCACCAGTGCACACAATAGTGCTTGACACATGGTAGATACTTAAGAAACATCTGTTGGTTGAGCAAATAAATTAATGAATAGTTTTCAAATAATCTATTCCTCTCTGCATTCATATCACGGTTGACTCTACTAATATTCAGAAATACATAAAGTACATGTGATGTTTAAGTAAAAAGGATTTCAGTATAGGGACATAGATCTGACTTCAATAGTGGTAAGTCTGCTTTTAAGAGAGAGAGTAGGTTGGAACAGTGATGTTCCAGAAGTCAAAGTAGAGGCCCATTGGTGCAAATGACAGGAAGGTGGGTTTCAGTTGTTTAAAGGAAATATTCTGACAGAACAACCATAGAACTATCTGCCTCAGGGTCTTTAAAACATGTTAATAGATCAGTTTAGATGAGGACTGAGCATGTTAATCCGGTTCATTAGGTGGTTGCAATAGAGCAAAAGTCAAATGGGACTGAGTGTAAGAGAGAGTGTGAGGAATTGGGTAAAATTTAGGAGTTTGCTATGAAGGGGAAAAAAGAAATCTGGGATAGCTGGATAGCAAGAATGGGTTTAAGAGAGAGGGGATTTCTCGTTTATTTGTTTTGTTTTTTTTTTAGTATCCCCCCCTTTTTTTTTGAAGGAAGAAGAACTTGGTTGTATGCTGGAAGACAGAATCCATCAGATAGAAAACCTCATGATGGAAGAGAGAGTGTTGCATTATTGGAGTGATGCCCTTGGATAGGTGAGAGAGATGGTCTGTCGGCTGCACAAGGTGAGGGCTGGATTTAACCTGAGGCATGCATAGTTCATCTGAGTGACAGGGAAGGTAGATGTCTACCACTGAGTACAGATGCTGCTGGGTAAGTGGATAGAGGGTGGGAGATGGTGGAAGTTCTCCATGCAATCTGTTACGTGTGATATTTGGCCTACGTGTTTTTTTTCTCTCATCTGGTATGTGGTTTTCTTTTGGGACAGTGTCTTAAGGTTATTTGACCTTGTTTTTCTGGCAGTTTTTAGCTGCATGGCACTTGGTAAGCACATTTGAATGAATAAATCAATGACAAAAGATACACCCACATTTTCCAAATATTAGTGTCATACTGGAAGTCTCTAGGAAATAGAGGTGGTGGGGTACAGTTTAAATCCAATCACAGCAGATTTAAGGAAAGAAGGAATGTGCGGCTGGTCTGGAAGGGCCGAGAAGTGAGCACTGACAAGGTGGGTGGAGCCAATTTTATGGAATGGGTCAGCATGTTTTATTAAGAGCCTCCCAAGACCCAGCCCTGTATTTGGTACTGTTGGGACTTGAAAAGAAGAAAGATGTGTGACACGTCTTGAAGAGTGTCTAATATGGTTGCTGAGCCCAGGCCTCATATGGAGCCTGGTGTTGGTTGCATGGCTCCAACTCCTAGCCTTCTAGCATATTAGTTAATTGTGCATGCTCATAAATTTAAAATATCTGGATTTGAATCCAGGCTCTGTCAAATGGTCATTGGATAATCTCACATGAGTTATTTTCATCATACTTAAGTTTCCTCATCTTTGAAAGGATAAAACATTGTGCCACATTTTAAGGTGTTCTGAGGACTGAATGAGTGAATGTGTGTGAAACACTAGGCAGCATTTGACACATAGAAGTAAGTTCTATATATTAGACATGATCATATTAAGAAGAAAGTGTCAATATTTGTGAGGCAGATAGGATAGAGAAGGCACACTCCAGGAGTGCTACCTGTCCCCAGATGACTCCTCCCAGCAGCCATTTCCTTCTTACCTTGTAATCCCTAGGTATGTTGAAGTAGGAAAGGGGCTTGTTTATTAATCTGAACAATCATTCTTCCACTTAAGAATTTGGCATTTCAGTGAGAGACACGGAAATCGAGACTAGTAGTCACATTGTGGTCATCAGTTGGGCAAAGAGGCCTACAAACTGCTAATGCCGACAACCTTGTGGTTCGGAGATTAAAGTGTTTAATTTCTCATTTGAATCTGTGACAACTCTGTTATTTTTCCAATAAATCTTCATTTCACCTGAAGAGTAGAAGTGGTTCTCTGTGGCTTACAGACACATACATTTTTTAGATAAGCAAATAGATTCCAGACTTAATGGATCTCCCTCAAGGAAGATTCTGTATCATGGAAGTTTTAGCTGTTAAATAGGCCAGTTAATTCATTCATTTATTAAGCTGGCATTTAATGAGCACGTTTTGTTTTATTATTACTAAGTGTTGGGATTATACAGATGATTCATACAGAGTTTCTGCCTTCAAGGAGCTTTAGTCTTTCAGCCCAGATATTTATGTGTTAGTTTCAGAAGAGGAAGGGACTGAGTTATTTTCAGGACTCTAGGTGAATTGACTGGGTGAATAGGAGTATTGTCAAGTATTGTTGAATCTAGACAAGAAATGTAGTCTTTGGACATATGATTTAGTATCCTTAAAAAAAAAAGAAAAAAAATATTTATTTACTTTTAAGGGGGGGTGGTGGACAGAAGGAGAGGGAGAGAGAGTCTCAAGCAGACTCTGTGCTGAGCATGGAGTCCTGAGGGATTCAATCTCATGATCGATCCTGAGATTATGACCTGAGCAGAAACCAAGAGTTGGATGCTCAGCTGACTGTGTCACCCAGGCATCTCCCGTATCCTTTTAGTGAGGGGTCAGACTTTTGCCTTTATACCTCTCTGAGTACCTCCAAATGGTTCCCTGGGAATTAATTAATCAATCAAACAAACAAAACAAACAAACACAAAATTGGACATGGAAATCTATGGGTCTGGTGAAAAAAAATCATTAGAAACACATGCTATTCTATTTATTTGTTTAAGGGGGATAACATAACGCCCTTTCCATTTTTGTTTGCCCAATTTTAAAATTTTAGCATGGTATCATATTTCCAAGTACAAAGATTTTCTACATTCTGTCCACTCATATATATTTTTTAAAATTTTGGAATACTTTTATCACAGTTGATTTTTTCAATTTTCTTTCTCACTACTCCTCTATAAATACTTTATACTCCAGGCATCATGCTGGCATCCCTTACATAATCCATATTCTCTTCCCTCTGTGTCTTTGTTCACACTGTTCTCCTCATATCCAGAAACAGTTTCTTCTCATAATTTCATGCATAAATCATTCTTAGTTTTTGAAGTTCAACTAAAATATTGCTCACTCTGTGATGATTTTTTTTATCATCTCTCAGCTAGAAATTCCTCTTCTAAATTTTCAAATGTTATCTGTCTTTCTTTTTACAAATTTTATTACTTGATACCTCATGCTGTAGTTATTGTCTTCAACAGTTTTCTGCCTTTCTAGAGTTTTTTGAGGGCCTTCAAATGAAATGATCTAGAGGCGCTGTCTCACCCCTGCCCCTTAGCAGGCCCTGCTCAAGACTTCAGGGGTCTTCTTCACTAAGAACAAATACAGAATCTTTTTTTTTTTCTTTAAGATTTTATTTATTTATTTATTTGACAGAGAAAGATCACAAGTAGGCAGAGAGGCAGGCAGAGAGAGATGGGGAAGAGGCTCCCTGCTGAGCAGAATGCCCAATGCAGGTCTTGATCCCAGGACCCTGAGATCATGATCTGAGCTGAAGGCAAGAGGCTTTAACCAACTGAGCAACCCAGGTGCCCCCCAAAACAGATTCTTATAAGTGTTGGTATGTAAAATGTAGATTTCTAGCTGACTTGATAGGCAAAACACAAAGAGATGAATTTCTGATAAAGATTGTGGTAAGATGAGCATTTGAAAGAGACAGTAGAAAGAAAGGACTAATGAGAGCAGAGCAGATCAGATGAGATAATCAGGCAAAGACACCTCTGTGATTTAACCAACATTGGGAAAGAAGGACAAGGAAGAACAGGCTGGGTCCCAGGCTGGTATTGTCCCAAGGAGAGATTCTGTGATAGGCTGAATCCCCCAGGATTATGGAAATAAGCATGCACTTGTTTTCTTCTAGGGTGTTTTTGGAATCAACACACGTGGAAGGGAAGGGAAGGAAGTAGGATTCAGAAGTAGGAGATGTCTTGCTGCAATGTAATCTCAATAGAATCTTTGGTTTACACTGTGGGGAATTTTGGAGATGAGATGGCCCTTCTGAGGTGTCCTAAGTTGGGGCAAAAGGGCCTTTATCCCCAGGCATCAAGCAGTCATAGATGGCAGGATTTCTGACAAGGAACTCATTTCAGAAGAGGTACTCTCAAAAAAGGACTGACAGATAAGGACTGTCTGCCAGCAACACTTCCAGCAGCTGGGGCAATTAAGTCTCTGACTATGGAAGGGGGATCTTGGCAGTGCAGTACTGTCTAACATGAGGTGTTTGTGTGTCTAGGGACCATAGAAGTGAACTAGAAGACAAAATGATGAAGTTATAAGATTGGCTTTCAGCTTATGAGCTTGGATCTAAGTAGTCTCAGTATGGCTTAATTTCCATCAATCAATACACTGGTGACCAAGATTATAACTATAGTGACCTCTATTCAGTTATGAAAATGCAGCATTAGTTGGTCTATTTCTGATGGGAGCAATGGCAGGTAACCTAGCAATACGTGCCCAGTGACTTACAAATAGATTATTCAGCAAATGACTGTTGAATGAATGAAGGACCAACTAACCCTACCAAATTATTAGAGAGCTGAAGAGTCTGTTCTATTTTATGAGACTCTCCTCATTTCCTTTGAACTCCCTCACATTATCTTCCCCATTTCAATCTTGGTTTATTCCAGGACTGTCCACCTTCATGGTTTCAGGCTTGAGGTATTTCATTTTATTTATTTTCAGATTTGAAAGAGTTACCTCTTCTGTACATTTTTGGCATTGAAGGAACTTTGCTCCTTTGTTCTTTTTGTACCCGAGGGGTGTGTGTATGTGTGTTTGATCTTCAACACACCTTTCTCCTGGCCTGGAATGAAAGTTTCTCTTTTATAGCCATCCCATCTTCACCATCCAGGCACAGACATATCCTTGTGAAAATTCAAATAAAAGTACATAGAAAAGAGGGGCGGTTGCTTAGTAATATCCTTTGGCTAGCTGCCTGGATCTTACTTAAGTCTTTCCTGCTTGAGTCTAAGCCCTGGGTGGTCTGAGGCTTATTTCCTAGCTTTGGTAAAATCTAGACAGAACAGGAAAGTCATGGAGGCAAAAGATGATAAACTAATACAAGGATGGAAACAGGTAGTCCTAGGGATTCTGTTCCAAGAAGAGTAGAAGGAGATGGATTATAAATTAATTAACCTTCTCTAATCCCCAATTTCCTCATCTATAAAGATAATAGCATCTAATTCACATATATCATTAGGATCAAGTGCAATAATGTGTACAAAACACTAAGCATAATAGACAGTATGTAGTCTTCAAAAATTGGCATTTTATTGATTAATATTAACAATTATTATTACAATTCAAGAATGTAGGCTAAAGTAATATAGTCAATAAAATAATAATTTCCTTAGAAACAAAGATATAAAAAATATGGCAGCCAATGGGGACAATAACAAAGTGGATTTCCAGTAAGCAGAGAACAGATCTTTGTAGAATACTTATAAGGTAAAAAGATGGGACACTGCCCTGGACTCAGGATAACATCTTCCCCCAGTGATTTTGGGAGACCATTTCAACTTACAAAGGATCTATAGGATCATATTTAAAGTAATATCATGGGATGGCTAGTTTTTACTTTCCACACACTCCATGTGCCCCTCAGTATTCCTAAGCTTCCCTTGTAGTTCAGTTGTGAATAGTTCTGACAAACAAGCTGTGATCAGAAGTGATATGTGTGTGCTTAAGAACAGATTCATGGTCTTCTTCCCTTGCTGTATTGACTATGGAGAGTATGGGTTCAGATGAAGGAGCCACAAGATGGTACCAGACTGAAATGCCTGAGTTACCACATGGAAGATAGTTGCCCTAGGGAGATACTGAAGGTTCAGTGGGAACAATCTATTATGAAAACAGTAAATACATGTTTATGTGTTAAGCCACTGAGGTTGTGTGTTTGTTAAGGAAACACAATATAGCCTATCCTGACTACTACAAATGGCATCAAATTTCTAAGATTTCCAAGATTTCTCCCAGCTTTACTGGTTTTTATTCTGACCATTCAGGTGAGTGGAGAATATGAACACACTGTACACTCACACTGGATCCTGTGTGATGTCACTTTAGGACTTAGGACCCACTCTTTGTATAGGGACTTTTCATCACACAGGTGACAATTAGAGATCACTTTTTATTTATTTATTTATTTATTAATTATTTTTTTTAGAGATCACTTTTTTTTTAAAGATTTTTATTTATTTGTTAGAGAGAGAGCGAGCGAGCACAGGCAGACAGAGAGGCATGCAGAGGCAGAGGGAGAAGCAGGCTCCCTGCCAAGCAAGGAGCCCGATGTGGGACTCGATCCCAGGACGCTGGGATCATGACCTGAGCCGAAGGCAGCTGCTTAACCAACTGAGCCACCCAGGCGTCCCTAGAGATCACTTTTTAAATACATACACATTTGTGTGTATATATGTGTGTATACACACACACATATACTTACATTTTACATTATATTTGTACATTTACAAATATACATTTGTGTATATATGTATATATATATACATATATATGGATAAATATTTCTATTGCTGCTTTTAACCCTTTATAATCTTATATACTCTAACTTAAAATGATATTAAGAAGCAATGGTCCAGTGCATTCATTTAAAAAAATACCAACTTAATGAGAGACAAAGGGGAGTGGGGGAAAATTATTAAATTATGGTTCAGAAATGTAGGGGTTTCTGGATGGCTCAGTTGGTTGAGTATCCCACTCTTGGTTTCAGTTCAGGTTGTGATCTCAGGGTCCTGAGATAGAGCCACACGTCAGACTCCATGATCAGCATGGAGTTTGCTTGTGGATTCTCTCCCTCCATCTCTCCCTCTGCTCCTCTCACTCATGCTCACTATTTTTCAAATAAATAAATAAATCTTTTAAAAAATTATGGTAAAGCAAACATGTGGAATGATTTAATGACATACTTAAAACTGATAGAGAAAATTGTAATTTGGCATTTAAGTTCAAAAGATAAGTAAATATATATGCCAGTTTACTAAAACATAGTCAGATACAGGTATTAGGGGGTTTCAGTTGGTAAAAAAGTCAATGTGAACCAACAGTGCACATTTTGTCAGTAACAACCACAAACATACACACACACACACACACGCATGCACACACATATACAGATACATGCTCAAACTCTACATCTATGCAAACTTTAACTCAATTATGTTAGAGCTAAACAGCAATGAGATTGAGATTTAAAGTAGAATATCTCTTATTATCTGGATAAATTTAGAAAAGTTATTTAGTATCTCTAAAGCTCCATTCCCTAAATTGTAAAAAGACAATTTCAGTAGTAGAATAGTGATACCTATCTCATGGGGTTTTTCTGAGGAGTAATCGATAATGATGTATGTAAAATATATAACATAGTGTTTGCCATAGAGAAAACACTAATAAAAGTTATCCATCAACATAATTAAATCACCCCAAAGAAAGTCTCAGCCTTAATGTGAAAGAAGATTGTTTACCTTCCTGGATGGCAAGACCATGTGTTTAGGATAATGTTAAGGTAATTTCTGTATTGATGTAGTATTTTGGACAGATTATGTTTCAAATGAAGATTATTTGGTAATATGTTTCTTTGAGACTTACCTTTCATAGAGGGTTTTTCCTATAAACCTAAATTTATCCTGCCAAAGTCTGAAAACGGGCATTAGTTTCTGTCTTTCTCCACTTAGCCTGATAGAGGCATCACGAACTCACTTCTCAAAAGGGGCAACCTGAAAGGGTGATTTTTCTACTGAAGATTAGGAAGGGACATAATGGCTTTCTGATCAGCATTTGGGACTTCCTCATATAAGTTCATAGTGCATAACATTTTTGGAAGGATGAAAAATGGATCTGTTTTCTAAATGCCCAATTAGGCATAAAAAATTGCCCCTGCCTATTGCACACACTAATTGGAAGAGTGACTTAAAATATATTTCTATCATTAAAATTAATACTAATCAAAAGAAAGTTGGAGCAACTCTATTAATTTCATATAAAATAGACTTCAAAACAAGAAATGTTACCAGGTATAAAGAAAAATATTTCAAAATGGTGAAGTGGTCAATTCACCAAGAAAACATAATTGTTATGATATATGATATTGTATGTCATATATCATATGATAAATGATAGTTATATCTTTATTATTTAATAATGTACTTTATATAATGTTTTATATAAATAGAGCTTGAAATACATTAAGCCAAAAATAATAGAACTGAAAAACAGAAAAAAAGAAATATACAAATCCACAGTCATATTTAGATATATGTGGATACTCATATCTCAGTACTTGATAAAAAAGGTAGATGAGTAAATTAAATAGTATTAGGAATTTAACAAATGGTTCTGGAATACATTAGTATGTAAGTATGTATATTACCTTTACTCCTTACACAAAAATGAACTCCACAGAGATATTATGGACATAAATGTATAAGCAAGAATAAGAAATATTTTAGAAGAAAACAGGAGGAAACCTTCATTACTTTGGATTAATAATGTATTTGTTGGGGCACCTGGGTAGCTCAGTTGGTTGAGCTTCTGACTCTTAGCTTCAGCTCAGGTTGTGATCTCAAGGTTTTGAAACTGAGTCCTGTGCCTGGCTCTGTGCTTAGCAGGGAGTCTGCTTAGGATTCTCCCTCTCCCTCTACCCCTCCCCCCACCCTGCTCACTCTCTAAAAAACAATAAATAAGAGAGAGAGAGAAAGAATGTCTTTGTTAGGTAAGACATAAAAAAAGTCTGACTGTGAAATAAATTTTTTTTACATAATGGATTTTATAAAAGTTTCGAAAAATTATGCTCATTAAAGGATACCACTATGTAAATAAATATCCAAGTCACAGACTGGAAAATATATTTGCAAAACATCATACAGACGGTAGATTTCCATAAGAGATATATAAGAAGACCCTAACAAACCAATAACAAAAATACAAATGACCCCATAAAAATGATCAAAATTCTTTCATAGACATTTCTTAAAAGAAAATGTGCAAGAAGTCAGTAAGTCCATGAAATGCAACAAATCATTTGTTACCAATGACCTATAAATAAAAATCACAATTAGATACCATTTCATACTCACCATAGTGGCTAAGTTTAAAAAAGCTGACTGTACCAACTAATGGGCAGATTGTGGGACAACTGGAAATATGAATGGCACAATCATTATCTTGTGGCCATTTGACTCCCAGGTATTTACTCAAGAAGAATAAAAAATATATATGACTGCAAGCATATTGTACAAAATTGTTCATGGAAACCTGGTTTATTTATAATTTTATAAATTAAAATTCTGATAGATATGTAGAGGTATCTCTTTTAGTTTTCACTTCCATTTACTTTATTACCAGTTTGTTGAGCATTTTATTATTTGCTTATTTGCCATTTCTATGTCCTTACTTGCTGAACTGTCCATTCAAATATTTTGCCATTTTTATTAAACTGCTTTTCCTCTTATTATTAAGTTACATGAAATATTTCTGTATCTGTATAACCATTTTCACAGATGTGCTTTGTAAATATTTTCTTCCATTCCATTTCTAGACTTTTCTTTTCCTAACAATATTTCTTAAAGAGCAAAATTTTTAACTTTGATGAATACAATTTATCAAATTACTTTATAGTTTGTGCCTCTTGTGTCTTATCTGAAAATTTTTTGCATAATTCAGTCATGAAGATTTTATCCAATATTTTCTTCAAAAACTCCATAAGTGTAGCTTTATGATCTATTTCAAATTAAATCTTATATATGATGTGAGATAAGGTTTTGTTAAAATATTTACATATAAATATCCAAATGTTGCAATATAATTTGTTGAAAGATTATCTATTCCCTAATTTTATTAAGTTGGCATCTTTGTTGAAAAGTTGGTTATGAATGTGTGGGTCTATTTCTTATCTTTTTTATTCTGTTCCATTGATCTGTATGCCTATTCTCATGTCGATATACATTGTTTGATTATTTCATCTTTATGTCTTAAAAAATAAGATAATATGAGTCCTCTAATCTTTTTTTTTCCCAAAATTATTTTGGCTATTCTGAATCTTTGTATTTTCATATATAGTTTAGGTTCAGTTTGGGTATTTCTATAGGAAATGTCTGCTAGGATGGAATTGCCCTGAATAAATTGGTCAATTTGGGGAAAATTTATACCACAATATGGCTATAAAATATTTTATAAAATATTTTATTAAAAAAATTAATGATTTTTTCTGATATATTCCCTTTATTGTCCTTTTCATCCCATCGCACAGATCTGGTTTCCAACTGGTATTGTTTTCCTTCAGATGGAAAATTTTCTTTTAGTATTTTGGTATTTAGTATTTAGTATTTTTATAGGGATAATCTATAGAAAATAAATTATTTTACCTTCTGCCTTAACATGATTTTATTTCACATTTATTTGGAGTCTCTTTTTGCTGGATATAGAATTTCGGGTTGATAGTTTTTTGTTTCTTTTTTTTTTCCATTTAAGTCTTTTAACTTATGCCATTACTTCCTGGATTCTAATTTTTGCTAATAAGACATCAGCCATCAATCTTCTCTTCATGTACTAGTATATAATGTGTATCTTTCAGTCTCTTTAGCTATGTTTAAGACATTCTTTTTATCTTTTGTTTTTAGCAGTTTGAATATGAAGTGTCTGGGTGTGGTTTCTTTATTTAAGCCCTGCTTCAGGGATGCCTGGATGGCTCAGATGGTTGGGTGTCTGCCTTCGGCTCGGGTCATGATCTCCAGGTCCTGGGATAGAGCCCCATGTCGGGCTTCCAGCTCAGTGGGGACTCTCCCTCTGGTTGTGCTCTCTCTGTCTCTGTCTCTCTCTCTGTCAAATGAATAAATTAAATCTTTAAAAAACTAAAAAAAAAAATTCTGATTTCAGATTTATCAAGTTTCTTGGAAATGTGGGTGGATATATTTAAGTAGTTTTGGAGAATTGTTGTCCATCCTATTTTTGTCTTCCCTTGCCTTCTGCAACTCCAATTACACATATGTTAGACCTTTGGACATTTCCCCACAAGTGATATCTTATCCTCTTAATTTTCCTCATTCTTTTGCTCTTTGAGTTTCAATTTAGATAATTTTAACTAACCTGCCTAGAGATTCATTGATTTTTTTTTCTCCACTAATACTGTCATCAGATAACCCCATCAAATAAATTTTTCATCAGTGATATCAGAATTTTTATTTTCACTTTTGTAGTTTGCATTTTTCTGTTTTGATTCCCCCTTTTAAAGCATGTTCCAGCTTCCCACTAAATCCTTTAAAATATTTATTTTAAAGTCTTGATGTGATATATCCATCACCTGAGCCATCATTGGCTCCACTTCTTTTTTGTCTCAACTTCACATTTACTTGATTCTTCATATGTCTCCTAATTTTTACTGAATATTAGGTATTATGTGTAAACAACTGTAGAGACTGAAGTAAATGATACTTTCCCCAGGAAAAAAATCACATATTCTTCTCTGAGGCTGCTAATATAGAACCTCAAGTCAGTCTACCTGTAGCTTAACTAGGTCTGGATATTAGATTTTATTTAGATCCAGAACACCACTGGCTTCCAGTGATCTGAGATGCAGATCAAGAAATCTTTAATTACTGGGGGTCTGAGCACCAGGGATAGTCTAGAGATATATTTGTGGTTTATAGCCCATCCAGCAGCTTTCCAAGCTATGGAAAATTATAGTATTATATAATACTATAATTTTGTATGTATTATATATATACATATAATAATACTATATATACATATAATAATACTATAATTTTGTATGTATTATATATGTATATATAATTATATATATATAATACTATAATTTTGTATGTATTATATATATGTATATATATATAATACTATAATTATATATAATAATATATATATAATATATCTATCTATCTATATATATATATCTCCCAGACAATATATATATGTATATACA